>NDXB01014597.1:0-27723 GCA_002631895.1 Agapornis roseicollis
CATGTTCATGTTCTCATCAACCACCACCCCTAAGTCCTTCTCTGCAGGGCTGCTCTGAATCTCCCAACCTGTAGCTGTGCCCGGGATTGCTCCGACCCAGGTGTAGGACATTGCACTTGGCATGGTTAAACTTCATGAGGTTGGTATCAGCCCACCTCACAGGCGTGTCAAGGTCCCTCTGGATGGCATTCCTTCCCTCCAGCGTTAACAAGTGTCAGAAATGTCATCAGATTTTGCAGGGCTGTGCTTCCAGCAACTGCTCAGCCTCAGCCTGGGTTATTTTAATTTGCTGGTATTAAAATAGAGCTAGTGGTTTGTGCAGTCTTAATCTTTCATAAAGGGGGTGTCACTGTAGCGCACTCCAGCAGTGAGCTCTTGCTGTTTGATTTTTGGGTTTGTTGGGGGGGGTTTTGGTTGTTTTTTTGTTTTTTTTTCCTTCTGGTTCTGTGTCTGGAAAAAACTAATAAAGGCAAATTCATGCAGGTTCAGTGAGGTGAAGTGGCATATTAGTTGGTGGCTTCAAGCAGGGGCTAAGGAGCAAGGCATGGGATTCTCCTATTTGTTAACAAAGTTGATAGGTGAAATCAGCTGCCTAGCCAGACTTGAGAGTTCTGTTTCTTTCCAAAATGACTTTCAAATATGATCTCCCTGTGCTTTGAGTAATAATAGTCTTTGAGAGCCTTTATCTGATTAGAAAGGAAATGTTCTGTACACTTGACACTTCTAACAGTAGATTAACAGATCTGAATACTTTACTAGTACTTCTGGAAATTAGAATTCTTCAGTGTTGATTCAAACACATTTCTGTACCAGTAAATGCAGGGAATGAGATGTGGTGAACATCTACTTGTGTTGTTTAAGAATCTTGACTGTAACAACAAAATGAATTGCTGGTTGATACATTCTAGTCATGGTTTTACAGTGGAACCTGCAGTATAAATCATAATATAGATGGCTGGTTTACAACTTTCAGCATTACTGATGCAGAATTAAAAGGACTAATCACAGATTTGCCTTCAGGCACCTGCAGCCATTTTTTTTCTCATCAGTTAAAAAGTAACCAGACTAAAGCAAAAAAAACTTTGTAAGTTTGACTATAGTAGGTTTCTTCTTAATGTGATGCTGGAAGCCTTTTGGGTACCTTTTCATTTGACTTGGATTTTTTTGAAATGAGTTAATATGTTTCACAGATTTTGTTGCAATTACAGAGGTATTTAAACAGGGTGCACAGGTTAAGTACCTTGAGTTCTTTCAGCAATTAAGTAACTTCATCTTTAAGAGAGTTAAAATCATCTATGATCTGCATGCATATGCAGTGTCTCACTGAACTGTACTATGATCTGTGTTCTTTGTTGAGAGTTTAAAACATTGGCGAAGGATCCTTCCTCATTCTCTGCCATATTTTGTACTTGGTGTTCTTTATTTTTTTCTCTAAAGCCATTGTCTTTCAGATCATGTGTTCATTTCTCTGCTTTCTCCAAAATGGAAAGCCAAAGACTTATGTTGGTTTGCTCTCTAACTCGCCATCCTCCCTTGTGAGGTGAGCAGCTGCTTTGTCACCACATTGACACTGCTCCCTGCTCAGGACTCAGATGTCAGAGGAAATAACTCAGTCGTTGTGAAACAAGGTCTGTTTAGAATCCGTATAGGAACTTTTTGCTATTTTAAGCCAGAACAAGAGAGGAAAACAGAAAGGAATGGTCAGTGCCATGTGCAATTAGAGTTTTCAGCTTTGATACAGCCTGCAGACAGTTGCTATTATCACCTGTAATTCAGAGACTTTGAGTCCTTCAAGTTGTTAAATTACTTTTCTCCATCAGTCTCTAGGACACAAATTCCTTGGAGCAAGGAAATGCATCTTCACCAACCATAATTTGTATGTCTGTATCATCAGTATGCAGCTTGTAAAATCAGGTACAGAGTTAAATGACAAATTGGATGTATTTTGTAATTTGGAAAAATGTTTTCTGGCATAGCAATCTGTCCTTGAACATGCTGTACTTAATTCTGTAGCTGTGTCCCCGAACAAAAGTGGTTTTTTACAAAGTTAAGGTTTTGTTCATGGGTGCCAAAGATTAACGCAGTATTTTACCTCAGTTGATTTCTTTTCAAGTGTTTTGGTTTGGTCTTTTTTTTCCTAAACAAACATTTTTAGACATGTAAATGTCTGAGCACATGAAAATGATCAGTCGAGTATTGTAGTATGGCTGTTGTATTTTAGTAAATGCAGTGCAGATGATTTCAAAGAGCTGTATTTTCTTAGAGTAGTTTGAACAGGTGGTCTGTATTGGTGAAATTGATAAAAATGTAAGTTCTCTAGCAAAATGTTGAGACTTGGCACTTTCTAAATACAGTACATTCCAGTCTGTTCAGTATTAGGGCAACTGAGGAGGAGCAATGCATAACCAGGGGGTCGATAAATTCCCTTGGGAAAAGGGGGGAAACAGGCATGTTAAATAATTGAAAACTTGCTGAAGCCTACATTTTATGATTGAATGCTACAGCTGGTACTAAGAGACTTGAGACATCCTACCAGTTACAGTGGGGCTGCTTTCCTTATCACTGGATAAAAGACAGAATAAACCTTGCTGCTGATCAGACAGTCAACCAGAGTTGTATTTCTGGAAGCACGTTAACTAAGTAAACACTTTTTAACTTCTTCAGGGTTTTTGTATTTTTCCAAGTGATGCCAGGATCCAGAATTACACTGTTACAGGTTTCTAACAATTAGGCTTTGGCTCCACGTGGTTAAATGTTTTCACCAGTAAAAGAAATGATAAATGAATTTTAATTATATCCTCACCTCAGAGTAAACCAAGGCTTTCGCTTCATGATGCTTCAGTGCAGGATGATCCTAAAGGATCTTTCATGGCATCTTGATACTCTGTTATACTTAATTCTCAGCATTTTTTTTTCCCCCCAGTAAACTGTTGCTGTGAGGATTTTTCTTCTCCTTAACCTTCCTTGAGGACAAGGATCTTGAGAAGCACACTGATGGCTTTGATGACTTTGTTGAGCAGTGCTGGGCAAGTCTTCTGCAGTTACGTTGGCACGTGTAAAAGGGTTTTGATACAGCAGCACAGCAGTTATGGAAAATGGAAAGAAGGCACTCAGGCCTTCCGTAGCTGAATTAGCAGTTATTTTTGACTCTCTTCAGTCACAGTTGCAGTATTTGACTGTATTAGAAACAGACCTGTGCAGAATAGTTCTGTTGAAAGTAGAGAAAGCTATTTTCAGGTTGAGGTTTCATCTCAATAAAAGCTTTAGCAGAGGGTATGCTGAATGCATCTCAGCAAGTTGCTGCCTTGCTTGTGTGGGTTGATGGCCAAGGGTTTAAAGAATCCTGTATACCACTTGTAGGTGTTTCTCCCTGTTAAATTAATGAGGCTTTAGGTCAGTTTTGACAGTAACAGGTTAGAGTGGTTTACTCTCTTAAAACTCCCCTGCCCTGTTCTGCTGACTGGCAATAAGTTGGTGTCAGCATTTCAGATGAAACCCCAACACTTTAAAAGCAGGATTTAAGGAAACATTTCCATTTTTTTTCTGTTGAAATACAGATGAATTTGAATCCTTCTGACCTGCTGTCAAAAGTAACACAGCTTAGCTAGCTTATTCTGCAACCAAACTTGAGAAAATGGTCCTCTCAACTACATTTAGTTCTTTTTTGAAATGATTCTTTTGTCAGGGCTAAGAGTAGCATAATACATAAGGCAGTTACTCACAGGATAATTTCTTCCCTGCTAGAGAAGCAGACTTGTTTTGTAATCTTCCTGATTCTTTTACATACCTATGAAATTTTGAAACTCACTGAATAATGCAGTAAAGAAGCCAACCCAGCTAGTTTAGAACATCCTTCTCTATGTGCTGGGAGAGAAGAGAGCACAAAGATTGTGAGACTGAATTTGCTCTGTATTTTTGTATTTGAACAAATGCCATTCATAATTAACTCTGGGGTACTACATGGACTTTATTCCAAGTGAAGAAACATGAAGAAAACTAAATACAGTAATTTATTGGTAGCAGTCAGTAAACCTGCCTCCTTTCTAATCCTGAAGATTGAACATGGTCTTAAAACCAGTTCATTTAGATGGATGGGGAAGGAAAAGCTGTCCCAGACCTGTCCATGTTCTTCACAGTGTTCTTTTATTTGGCTTTCAAACCAGACTATTTTAAGAAAAAGAAAAGAAATGGTAATGGAGTACTTTTTATCATATGTATTGTTTGCTTGTTTGGGGTGTGTTGTTCATTTTGGAGGTCGACCAAGGTTTCATTTTGTCAAGGCATTTTGTAGTACTGCCTTAGACCAGTGCATAGTTCCATCCCATTGCCAGCTGCTCTTCCTCATTTTAGACAAGGCATGGACAAAGAGCTAGTGGATAAGAACTATTTAATTTATGTTTTTCGATGGAACAAAGAGGCTGTCATTGGACCTGTTTTGAAAAGAAACTGGTTTGGCACTAAAGAAAAATGCATTTGACAATGACTACCCTACATGAAAAAATGGGAGAACGAACCAGAAATGAGTAATGGGATGTAGCTTGGTTAAGTTGGGGAAAACTGGTGCCTAATGGTAGCAGAGACAATTTGACAAGGAGGCAGCAATACTGCCTTGCCAGTGAAAATTCACCTTCGCAGGTGAATCTTTACTTCTGTATTTCATAAACTTGAGTGGTTAGTATTGCAGCCTTATTCTGTGTAGTTCTGTGTATTTATTTTATTTATATACTGTGGGGGTTTTACCTACACAGTTCACGTACATATTTGTCTATAAGTTTAAAATTGGCAGCGGCCACCTGTCAGGATTTTGCTCTGCCCAAGAGCAAGGACTTGGTGAAAGAATATCTTTGTATATATTCCTCTTGGATCACTCAACAACAGTCAGCCTGTTGAATAGCTTGCCTGATAATTAGGGACAATGCCATCCCCTGGAACTGCTTTTCCTAAAATAATATGCAATGACTATTATTCTACTATAAGGCAGAAAGTTAACTTTTCAGCTGCAACTAGTGTAATGAAGTGCAGCTGTGTGGTGTTGGTTACTATTAGGTTAGGTTTCTCACAGGAAAATTTGTCTTCTCTCTTACGACTTAAGTAAATAAGTCCCCTAAGTTCTCTTTAGTTTGTTAGAATTCACAAAGCATTCTAGCAATGCATTTCTTCTGTTGGCAGTGCAGAGCAATGGAACTCTGTTTGCTTTGCTTGACAAGATGGACAGCAGCCATCAAAAAAAGCAGCAGGGAAAATGTATTTTAAACTTTTACAGAGAGCTGCTCCTCAGTTCAAGACCATGCAAGATTTATTTATCTGTGTGGCTCTTTAGAATTCTCTGTATGCCTTCATTTCACTGGTTCAGTGCATGCAGAAATATGTTTAGCCTAAAACATTTCATATTAAATATGTACACACATATATGTACATGTGTATATTTGTGTATGTTTAATATGAATGGATTGCTATAAAATACTGGCCTTATTTAAGAAAGCGGAGTTGTGTTTGTTCAAAAATTTTGACTGTTACACAGATTTATTTTACAATTATCTTTAGGCTGCATAAAAATTATTGTTAATCCCTCCTCCCCCTCTTAAATCAGGACGGGTTTGTCAGGGAATTAAATGAAGAGCCATAACTTTGGCTCTTAGTTTACAGTGAAACAAATGATGTGAAATGCTTATTGTGTTTTAACAAATCACTGTTTATCGAATGATCCATGGTAACTATGTGCTTGATTTTAGCAAGTGAAAACATGCTTGAGTTTAACTAAACAAATTTTACCCTGAGGAATGTCGGCTGGCACGCAGTAACTCCAGGGAGCGGTATTAATTCATTCATGATGCCTGCACCATAACTTCATGGGCAGTAAATATGCTCCTAATTCTTACAAAGATATCCTGTAACTCTGCAGTTCAAAACAAATATAAAGGGTGTGAAAGGAGGAATGTGTAACATCTCTTTGGTTAGTGCAACAACCCCATGAGGCTATCAATCATAATTGCAGGATTGAAGTTAAATATGCACCAGTGTTGCTTAGTTTTATGTACATTTGAAAGGCTTTGCAGCAGCATCTATATGACATGACTGGTATTACGGGTAATTAATTTCACAGCAGCATAGCCAATATGCTAATAGATGATCTGTTTTGAAAAAGGAAAATAGCCAACCCAAATCCACCCATCTTCCTCACTTTTTCTGAGTTGTAATATTGGAGCTTGCTATTTCCACTGCTTGGACTTGAGGTAATACAGCATACCTGTTTTCAAGATGACAACACTCCAACTACAATCATAAAGGTGGATACACATTTGAAATGTTTACAAAAAGATTGGAAATACATAATAAAATCAGGATTTTGTCTCCACTACAATTAAGGCATTTTAAAGTGTGCAGTCTAAGAGTAAGAAAAACAATGGGGTGTTTTTTGTGTTGTTTTATATTTGAATGGTTTATTGGTTGGTTTACAATACTTCCTTTCAGTGAGTTAGGCTGAAAACAGCAGAGGACATGAGCTGACAGTCAGTTTAATCTGCTGATTCATCTGTTGTAGTGATGGCTTCAGGCCAGAGCTTGGCTTGCAGACTAAAGCCTGAGAGCTGTGAAGATGCTGGGACTTGAAGGAATGTTGGTAAATTATTGCTGAGTGAAGGCAGTGAAAGCTTTTTATTTTTACTCTAATTTTGCACTGACAGAAATCCTTCTATCTTGAATTTAGAGTCTCTTATAGTTAAATGGAGACCGAACATTAGAAAGATACAAGGATGCAACAGCTGGGTATTAGTTAAGTGCTGCTTCCATGGATATCGTGTGCAAGCAAAAATGCAGCTCAAATATGCTTATGCTTCACAGCAATCAAACAGTTTTGGCAAAGGCTTTGCAAATGTCGTCTTTTCCTGGCAGGTTTGCAAAATAAACCTGCTGGGTTAAGTAGTGAGACTAAAAGGGAAAAAATCCAGGAAATCTCTTCTTGCCAACAAGCAATCTGGAAGAGGGTTACAACTGAAGAATTGATGGTTTCTAATTTAAAAGAAAAGTCTTAAGTAGATTTAACCCTTTTTTTGTATGAAGTCTGACTTGGAGAAGATTTCTGAATATCTGTTTGAGATCTACCACGTGAATTTAGGAGAGTACAGCATTTCCTGCATCACTAACAGCGGAACTGGGAGTTGTTTATATGCACGGAACAGATAGCTCACTGCTTTCTGCTTTTCAAAACAAGCTCTTACAGGAGAGGGCTTGCTGTCATGTAACAGTGGTTTGGGTATAATATCACTTTTCTTCTCCATAGCTGTGAACACCAGCAGGTATGCCGAAAGTTACAGGATCCAGACATACGCAGAATATGTTGAGAAAAAACATGAAGATAAACGGGCAAAAAGAAAATGTACAGAAGATAGTTGGAAGGAGATGGAGAGAAAGCGGTTAAAAACTCAGTGCACCTCTTACATTTCCCAGAGTCGATACTACTGTGTTAACAGGTGAGACTTCTCCTGCATTGTCAACTCTTGTATTCTTACTGCGTTTTTATTAGAAGTCTAGCAATTTTCAGGTAGTTCTTAAGCAGCAGGAAACTTTAGGTTTTGTTATGTGCATATTTGCTTGCTGTCAATCAGTAGTGATGCATCAGCTCTCGCAAGACAGGTGAAGGGGCTGAGAGACCTTCATCGCAAATGTGATCAGACGATCTATTAAAACATTGGGATCTTGAGGGCAGGTCAGACCAGAGCTTCTGAGCTTGATGTGGCAGTACCACGTCTTATAACCAAAATGAAAGAATGATTTTCTCTATTTATTTAACACCTCTGATGGCCCTGTGTCATCTGGAAACTGAGCTGTCGTCTTATACCCTTGTAAAGGCTCTCTTTGAATGACTTTCCATGTTGATAATACTGCCACAGAGAAGGGTATGAATTACCGTCATGAGCAGTCCTGATGAACTGATCCTTATGCTTCAGAAACAGGAAGGCAAATGATGACACTTGCATGGCTTTGAGCTTTTGGAGTAAAACTTGAAAAGGGCTTTAGTTCATTATTGAAGGGCAGAATTGAGTCAGGAGATGCCTGTTTTGATTCTGGTCCAGTATGTTGCTGTGTGTGTTTCTTGTTCCATTTTTAAGCCTCTCAGACTAATGACAGGTTTGAGATATGGTGGTAACAGGAGGCTTCTCTAGTCACCTGTGTAGCTGTGAATGGGAAGGGTCTTATAGTACTGTTAATATAATTGTATAATTAACCTATGAAGTTATTACCATTCCTCTCTTTTCTTCCCCACCCCCTTTTTTTCTATATAAAAATGAATTTCAGTGAAGTGCATAAATTGCATTTCTGAAAGGCGATAATCTGGGACTTTCTGTTGGTTGGTTTGGTTTTGTTTTTTCCTGATACAGACCAAATGAGATGGTCATAATACCAACACTGAGGTCTTTCTGCTGTTCCTTTCTTGGAAATGCTTTGATAAGCTCTAGCTCTTACTATATTTTCCTTTAAATGTTATCTGTTGTGTAACAAATACACTGAACTTGTTCTGTTCTTCTCACTTACATGAGCTTATGATTTGCCTACTCTGCAAAATTAAATGCAGGTGTGTATTTTGGCTAGCTGTCAAATGTTCATAACTTGAGTTATGGTGGGAATGCTAAATGTGTTGGAGACATCTTTGATCCCGAAAACCCTTATGGAGAAACCTGGTGACAAAAATCCATATCAAATGAAGTTAGTTTAATTGAACTATTGTAGTTAAGAAAGCTTGGGAGTGCAGGCTGTGAAGAGGTGAGGAACTCTGAAGATTATTCTGGCAGTAGTTTACATATGGTAAGGTTTAGGTTGATAATTAAGTCTGTATTAAATGATCTGAAAGTACTTACTACATCTTGAGTCCAGTGCAAAGAAATATCAAGTCCTAAGATTAATTTCTACTAAAGGAAGTATCTCTTCCCAATGAAGGTTGTTCTTTGGGTACCTCAGATTCTAGTCAGATGGTAAGAGTGGCAGTTTATGGTTTGAACCACAGACAACTTATTCTTGTAACATATATTTTGGCATACAGTAAATGTGGAAAGCTGATTTGTTATCTCACAAAGAAGTTTGAGGCCGACCACAAGTGTGTCATTTGGGAAATGGCTGAATACAATTTTCGGTAAACTTTTTCCTTAAATTAGGATATATCCTAATGATTTGTATGCCAAAGCACTTAATCGCCTTGAAAGCTTTTATTCAATTTTTTATTGTGTTGTAAAATTCCACAAGAAGCAGCCTTGGGTTTAGATGAGCAATATTTTGATAGCATTGAATAGCAGCCTTTATTTTGTTGGCTAGAACTTCTTTTGTTATTGATGTTACATGAATTTTTATCCCTGCATTGTTTCATTAATAAACTAATTTGGATCTGTCCTAGATTCCCTTTTGTATAGGTGTTTTGACATGTTTTTCTTAATTTCATTTGTATTTGTTACTAGTTAGTTTGTGTTTTCTTGTCATCTAACCTTTTGTAAATGTTTTCTCTTAAGTGTGATCTGGTTAGGTATATCATGGAACTGCAGAGCTTGTGGTCTTTCTGTTCACTCAAGATGAACATTTTCCTTTTGTTTCCTGACAAAGATAGCCCAAAAAAAAAAGTATTTTTTATATGTAGCCATTTTTATATAAAATATAATAAACATTAATACAAATATTTTCTACAAAGCGATCAGAGCAAATATATTTGTGCGCATGTATATGTGTGTCCATATTAATTTGAATCATACATAGTTGAGCATTCAATACTGTGATGTATCTAGCAGCTGATGTCTTATAATAGCTTCGTGTTACTACATCCTTTATTTATTTATTATTTAATAACCTTGCTGCGTGAGTTTCTGCCAGGGAGCACAGCTGCAGAATAGCTGTTCCTCTCCATGATGACAATATATCCTGGATACTTTCTCATTCAGTAATGAAGTTGTTGGGTGTTTCTGGTAAGGAACTTTTGTCCTAAATTGGCAGATCAATGAGTATCTAACAAATTCTTTAATTCCTGTCTTCCTAAGAAAACTACAGTCCCGTATGAGAGAGGAACTACTTTTCAGAAAATGTAGTATAATAGTATTAATAGCAGTCAAAAGGTGCTGTTTTCCCACAGCATTCTCCTGGAGAAACTGCCTGCTCATGGCCAGGATGGAAGTGCTGTTTACTGAATAAAAACTGGCTGGACAGCCAAGCCCAAAGAGTGGTGGTGAATGGAGTTAAATCCAGTTGGTGTGGCTGGTCACAAGTGGTGTTCCCCAGGGCTTAGTACTGGAGGGAGTTCTATTTAATGTCTTTATCAGTGACCTGGATAAGGGAATCAAGTGCACCCATAATAATGTTGCAGGTGACATCAAGCTGGGCCATAGTGTTGATCTGCTTGAGGGTAGAGAAGGCTCTGCAGAGGGATCTGAACCAACTGGGTTGACGGGCTGAGGCCAGTTGTATCTGAGATTCAACCCAGCTCAGTGGCGTGCCCTGCACTTGAGCCACAACAGGGAAAAGGACCTTGGAGTGCTGATTGATGGAGCTGAACATGAGCAGCTTGTGTCCAGGTAGCCAAGAAGGCCAATGGCATCCTGGTCTGTATCAGCATTAGTGTGGCCAGGAGGGCCAGGGCAGTGATATCCCCCTGTGTACTGGGCACTGGTGAGGCTGCAGTTCAAATCCCATGTTCAGTTTAGGGCCCCTTGCTACACTGAGGTGCTGGAGCAGGTCCAGAGAAAGGGCAGTGAAGCTGGTGAAGGGTCTGGGCCATAAGCGTGATGAGGAATGGCTAAGGGAACCATGGGGGTTTAGCCTAGAGGAAAGGAGGCTGACTTCATAAGGAGAGAGGTTGTAGCAAGGTGGAGGTTGGCCTCTTCTCTGAAGTAATAAGCGATAGGACAAGAGGAAACAGCCTCAGGTTGCACCAGGGGAAGTTTAGATTTGATAGTCAGAAAAATTTCTTGCTCAGAAGGATTGTCAAGCGCTAGAACAGGCTGCACAGGGAAGAATTTCAAATGTGATGTTGGCACTCAGGAACATGGATAGTGGTGGACTTGGCAATGCTGGGTTAGTGCTTGGACTGAATGATCTTAAAGGTCTTTTCCAACCCAAACAATTCTAAGATTCTAATAAAATTCCCTTCTCTAAAGCAGTTTACTATTCAGAACACACTTTCAAAACTAAATGTCGCCTCTTTTTTATTGCCATGCCATGTAGTGCTTAGCAAATAACTGCCTGCTAGCTCTACCTTGACTCCTAAATGCGTGGATTTAAGATCTTTTCCTTAACAAAATAGTATTATACCATAGCACGAAAAATCAAATAAGATATGTTCTATGTAAAACTAGGTATCTTGTTCTGCTTATACTTAGCTTCCTGATCATGATCTAGGAATGAGTAAAACAGAATAAAGCCAGTGGCAAAAGATACACTCTAGTAAGAAGTACAGGAAAGTGATACATCATTTTACCTTACGAATGTTCTAGCTAAACCAGGAGGGCTACATCTTCTGTCAAGTAAGGGCGCGCTGTTGTAGCACTGCTTCCTTGAATGCCTTTATTTTCTGGAGAGAATATAGTTTATCCCATTTTTGAAATGTTCATGTATTTCTGCTAATGATTCCTTTGGGGTTTTTTTACAGAAATGCTTGTTCATAGTGGTTTATTTTTAAACAAAGGATAAGAATTGGGAAAAGCTAAGTCATCAAAGATATGCACAATAAGTATTGCAAGCAAATTATTACAGTGTTCTAGTGTTATTTCAGGTGATTTCACCAGCTCTTAAGCTGAAGTAGCTGATTTTTATGATGGGTCAGTAACTCCTCCCCCTGCAATGTGGCAAGAGAAGACAGGGATTATGTTTTCATTTAAGTTGTATTTACTTGGAGTTAAAAGGTCTGTATATATCCAGGCCAATTCAAGATTCTCTCTTGTGATGGAAGTAGGTGGTCTGTTTGAAAGAAAGACATACTTTTCAAAACCAGAAAATGTTTAATGCTGCATCAACACAATTGTTTTGTCCCCCCTCCTGTTGCTGATTCTTTCAAAATAATTATCATGCTATTTGGATTGCTGCTATTTATTAGCTGTAATGATGTTACAAAGTGCATGGGCAGTTTAATCAGCTGGAGCCTGAGCTCTTTTTGGCACTACAGTGATATATTAAATCCTCCACATCCTGGTGATTCATCAGATTGTGTTTAATGCTAATGCTGCTAGTCACACTGCTGGAATTCAAGAAAAACACTGTATTCTTTGTTGATTACAATGGTATTTGATAGTAATAGAAATCAAGAGTAAAATATAGATTTTTTTCTGTTTCTACCACTTTCCTCTGGTGGCATTCATCCTCATCAGGTTTGCCTGTGTGCTAACATTAAAATAAGTCAAGGGAGATGTTGGGAAACAAGGGCTAGTGGAAACTGCTGTCGTTGAAGAGGCTTGGAACCCCAACTGCACCAGCACTGACTGATGTGAAAACTGTGTTGCATTCACTAATTAGATTTGCTAACTGGCTAATGTATGATAGGCTTTTCTTCTGCTGGGCTGTTCTGGTGTCCCACCCGTTGTACCTGTTGTCCCTGTCATTCCCACCGCATCCTGTTCCCCACCACCACCCTAAAACCTAAACAAAACCAAGCAACATAGCAAAACAAACGCAAATCCCACACCCCCATAAAAACCCAAAATCCAACACCACCAAAACTTGGCTATTAACTTTATTTTGTCCAGGCATACTCTTTTACATGTGTGTTTTGAAACTTCTGTCTCTAAATAGGTCAGCTATCGAAGCAGCTGAGGATCCTGAGCAAGTGTCTCTGAATTGGACAGTTATTGATAGCTATTAGTTTGTTCAGTTCTTCCACTTGTTTCTCAGCAGAATGAGGAAATTGAGAGAGAAACATGGGCATATTCCAACATAGCTGGTATAACTAGAAAACTGAACTTTGCTCTGAGTAGTGCTCTAACTCATATATGCAACCGTAGTGATGTACTGCTATTACTAAGTGAATGATGTTCTTTAATCTTACTGTAGGTCAAAGAAGGGTAAGACACAGAAACAACCAACCATTAGCCATCCAGAATCCATGCAATGAATGAATAAATGTAAAATAATATTTTGGGAGAAAACAAGAAGTCAACAGTCCTAGATTATAAAATATCAGTGTATTTTGGATTTTGAGCTGCTAGGGTGTTGGGTTTTGGTGTGGTTTTCCTCCTTCAGGTATCTGTAGGAAGAAAATAAGGCTTAAAATTGGTTTTTATTTTGTACTTTGGTACACAGCTAAATGCACACCTTCAGCTCAGCAACTTCCTTCTGGCTTTTTGCAGTAACTTCTCAAGAGTCTAAGTAGAAAACATTTAAATTGTCATAAGACCTTTCAAAAGGAGAGCTTCTCACTACAGCGAGTTGCAGGTTCCCCACTAAGAGCCAGGTGCTTATATTATGTCTCAGAAATCCTGAGGTCATAATTTATGGCTCCTGAGCTTTCCTTTCGTACATGTTCTTGAGAATATCTTTCTTAAAAGTAGAATGCTGAAAAAAGTTCTCTAAAAAATTGTTTGCATGTTTGTTAAATATTGTTTTTATTAATTTATATATTGTTTTTTATAAATGTGTTCAATATGTTTGTTAAATACTAGTTTTTAATTTTCCAAGTGCTCTTTCTTTACTAGACTTTTTTTCTTTCCAAACCTAGTTTTTGCCTATTTTACAGTATTGAAGTGTAAATGTAGGATAAAGAGTTCTCTCCAGCTTTTTGGCTTGCATCTGATTACTGATGGTAGTTGCAGTGTGACTTGAAATGATGATTTGTAAGAAATCATGCAAGAAGGCCTTCTGTGTGTGAATGTTTGGAGGAAAAGCCAGCTATTCATCAAAATAAATGGTGTTTGTGCTTCTAAAGTGGAAATAAGAGCAAGAGGCGTAATCATATGTTTCATGTTTGTTTATTGCCTTTGGACATCCCAGAAAGAGTCTGTTTTAAATTCAAAATGTTCAGCTGAAAAAATTCCATTTCAGAGCCAAAACTTTACAGTCAGATTTAACAGTCCTTTAGCTAAAATCTTGCTGAAACACCAGTATTCCCTGCTATTATTGATTAGAAAGGAAAAAAAAGGCAGCCTGTAAAGCTTTGCTCTGTAACTGGGTATTAATTTTTATTTAAATAAAGGAACAGAACATGACTTAGATGCATACAGCAATTTTGTGTAGTTCTTAATGGAAAAACTAAAGGTTTTCTAAGTTTAATTGGTTGTTCTAGAAGAGCATTAAAATAAACATTTAAGTAGCTGATGTGCACATCTAGGAGTTTGCACTAAGAAGTATTTTTTAATTAATTAGCCCCCTTGCTGCTGTATTCTTTCTTATACTCATGCTAATTGGATTTTAATATTGTCGTTTGTCTTTCAAGGAAACCTTACAATAGCAATACAGTCGAACAGAAAATCTGTGCGGTGCTATTTCAGTGTGTGCTGAATGAAATGGAGCTCAAAGTTAATCTTCATACTGTATTACTCATTCAAATACTACCTGTGAAATGAGTGTGCAGTTTTTCATGCTGTTTATTTTACCAGCCTGTCGGATGGCAGGACTCTTAACCTTAATGCCTGATTTAAAGTTTGTTGTATGGAGCTTGGTGAGTTTCTCTACCTATATATAATAGACATGCTTTTAAAACTGCATATAGTTCCAGAGGAGAGGGTGAAGTTATAATCTAGAATCTTTCAACATCAAGATGTGTGTTAGAAGCTTAACAGTTGTGTATAACTCAGTGTCTATTGAAAATGCTTTACAAAAGTTTTCATAACTAAAAGAATAAAAACTAATACTAAGCAGGGAAGAGAGAACAGCTTTAATTACATTTGAGTTGAGTGATCTCATCAGAGTAGCAGCTAAGCCTGAGACATCTGTAGTACAAAGAACGAATAGCTTCATCTACGTAAGACTGGATTAGATAGCCAATTTATGGAATTTTATAGTTAAATCAGATCTTCCAGATAATGTAATGTCATGGTACACCACTTAATACAGTTTAAACTATTACCTTCATAAGCATTTAATAGATGTACAACAACTAGTACCTATGCAATAGTTATTCTTGACTTGTTCATAATGGTATTTCTTCTACATTTCAGTTTTACAGGTACAAGTACAGTGGGAAAAAGAAGCATGAGTCCTATTCAGGAAGAAACTAGTTCTGATGATATGGAAGAGGGAGAAGACCAAGATCCAGAATACGATCAGACAGACTCCTGTGCAGAGTCCCTCCCAGATGGTAAGAAGAGAGCCAAAAAATTCAAGAAGATCAAGACAGGACAAGTTCCAGCAGGTAAGAGCAATGTTCATGTGCATGTTTTTCTCTTCTGTTTGGAACTGCTCTAGGCCTGAGAAGAATTGAAGTTGTCTTCTTGAAAGTCTTAATTTATTGCAGCCCCACCTGAGAGTGGCCGAAGGAAGCAGGATGTAGTTGATTTACTTGCTTGCTTGCTTGCTTCCTTAAAATAAAGCTCTGAATATATTTAGATATTCTTAATATCTTTTTTTTTTATGTGACCTTCTGCTTAAGGTTACCCAATATGTCTTGCATATCATAAGCAAAATAGAAGGAATTCTGGAAATAGGATTCTAGAATAGATTTCCCTGTTAATCCAATACTTCGTCACAAAATGTAAGTTGAACTTAATGTGGGCATTTTCCTTTAAGCTTGATTGGACGGAGTTATTGTGTACTTGAATGAACATAGCTTGCCCTGCCAAATGTGTGTCATTAGACTACCTCTGTTGCTTGCAAATAAGTCCAGTTTTAATAAACCTGTCTGCTGTTCTGAAAGCTAATATATGTGCCCTTTTAGTTCGGACTTGAAGACTGTATATCCTGATAATATCACACTGATGTCCCTTGTTTATGGTTATGTGTGAGACAGGGTATTTCTGTATGTTGAGAAAACTTCCTAGTATTATTTGCCTCTACAATTCAGCCAAAACTTGACAATCTACCTGCCTGCCTCTCATGACTTCTTTAGCACACTGCTTGCAACAGGCCGTTTCAGGTTGAGTGCAGTTTGACCCAGTTGCTGTTTTATATCCCCTAGTATAAATAACCATGCTGAACTATACTGAAACCCTTTCCTCTCTGGAACATTTCCTGAGAATGTGTTCACTGAGACAACTCAATGAGGGAGTAAGCTGCCAGACTGGTGCTAATCTATGGGGCTCTTAAACTTACACAAGCCCGTTAGCTTTCTGGGTGCTTTGCATTTATGAATCACTTGGCTTTGTGGGTTTTTTCTGGTAACACTTGGCAAGATGCTGATGAAGAGTGAGTGTGTTGAAAATTTCTTCCAGACATTTTGGACAGGTGGTCATAGTCATTCTTAACATTTCTTGAAGTCTACCTCATGCTCTGAGTATGCCTTTACTTATTTGAAGAGCTTGCTGGACTGTGAGCAAATCATTCACATTTCACGGGCTGACAGAGCAGCTCACTTTCAGGAGATGGAGATTTTGAAAAGTAATAGTATTGTTTTTGTTGTAAAAGTGTGAAATTGTGGATTTGCCAACGTGATACAATTTTTTTTCTTTCTTCCATTTTATAAATTTTCTTTTTCATTAATCTGATATAGAGCTCACAGTGTAATGCTTGAAAAATAAATAGTGCTTCTAATAGAAATGGTAAACCCAAATAGTCTTTTTCTTTCTTCAAAAAAAGTGATGTATACATTAGTATATGCAATGTTCTGTGTGGTGTTTGTAATCATACCCTTTAGTGTTCTTTATTTGGTTGAAGAATTTTCACCTAGGGTTGACTTTAACACCTATATAATCTTTTTACCTTCTTTTGTTCTGTATGTCTGACTGAACAAAGGCAGGTGACAGTCAGGTTCACCTGATATTTTTGATACCTTGTATAAGTTACTGCAGCCTGTACAAAACCAAAGTAATTAAATAGCCTTAGGTCACATGAATTTAAACATCAGAAGATTTTCTTTTCATTGATATCTATTGTTGATTCTGTTTCAACCTCTGTTTGTATTTTTTTTTGCAGAAGTTAGACTAGTAAAAAAAAAATCAGTCGTATCTTAATTATTTGTCATATGGAGCACTGGCTGTATTGAAGAATATTCATATATTAAGAATTAAAACTTTATTTCAGTATCTACTCTAGTCACTTTTATCCAGAAAGTGGTATTGTATACAAAGCATCATTTCTCCTGGTTTGGGAGAGTAAAATCTATTCCAGCCAATTAAAAAGCTGTGCTTGGAAAGGAAATCACTTTCTTTTTGTAATTCAGTAGGGCAATTGGGCCATGCAAGTATATGCAAAATGACAACACTGTCTACTGCAGTTCCAGGTATGAAAATTAGTGCTATGTATTTGGAATTATGGAAATATACATTATCGCTGTTCATCTTTCTACTCCAGTTAATGTGGGCAGGAAATACTCTTCACTGTATTAACTTTCTTAAACAAGAATAGCTGCAAGTACACTTGGGAAAAGTGTATTATTTAACTTCATTATCCCAGTTATTGCAAAACCAAAATTACTTGGATTAAAAAGTCATTAATTGCAAAGTACAGTATTTAACTTTTGGGTAAGAAAGTTGCCATTAACTGTTTTTTAAAGTACCTACTCGTAAAGTCTCTTGGTTTCCCTTTGTAAATATTGACTTGCCAGTAAGGTATCTTTGTATCTTTACTTGCAGTAATGTCTCCTTGCTCTTGAGGTAAAAATGTCTTTGTGTGCTCCGACAGGAAAAAAAATACTCTTGGTTTAATTTTTCTTCCTCTCAGTGTTTGTATTTTGATGTCTTTAATATATTGTTCTGCGACTCTGTCTTTTAGGAAGCCTCACAACTAGTTCCACTGGAATTTTCGAAGTCCCTGAAACATGGTAGGAAACAACTGCCTTAACAACTGGAATTGACCGAAAGCAGTTGCAAGAACACACCTCTTGGAAGCCATACTTTATTTAAATAAAGTGGTGTTAACAAAGCAGTATGTGTCCTGAAAATCAGTTTAATTATTTTAAACTGTTTACTGAACAATCACTGTCAGTTTTACCTGTGTGTATATTAACTAGTAGACGACTCATTGTTGATCATGTGAAATCCTTGCTGTCATAAATGTCAGACTTAAGAAGCAAGACTAAGTGTATTTTGGTCACCTACTTTGGCATGTTAGCTATAAAATGTACAAGAAGTACTGGCACTCTATGATTTTGTGCTAGGCTGTTTCCTGTGCTTGAGGTGATTTGTTACCACAAATCCTCCTCATCACTGGCTATTCTTAAGGCAGTATCAGTATGCTATCAGCTTTCCTGAAGCAGGTAGAGCTCCAGTTTGACATACTGCTTTCTACCAGTTACTTTATCTGGAAATCTTGTTTTGTTTTCCATTCTGTACCCCCTGTGCAGCAGTACTGATCTTAATACCAGCTTTACCATGTACCTTACCCTTTCAAAAGCCTGCAACTTCCAAGTTTATCAAGCATTGATTTCCTCAATCAATGGAATTAATGTTCCTTCCCTCCTTCTTCCCCAGCTTGTGGGGGGTTTGTAAAAATATTTTTTGGTACCTGTGACAAACCTGCTAACTGCACCAGCCCTTTATTTGTTTAAAAAAGGATCTGCATTGGTAGATTTAAGAAAATGTTTGATATTTAACAGTTTTGTACCAAGGAAATAAAAACAAAAGATGTATTTCCATAAAATGAAAAAATTAAAGACATTTTCGTAGGAAATGTTTTGGTTTTATTTATTAGTTTATGAAATATTTTAAGTGAACACTTTTTTTTCCCCTTCCTTCATAATATAACTGTTTTTTTGTCAGCCTGTCATTAGCTGTTTTTCCATGAACTACTTTCAAGACATTGGTGAAGTGTAACCAAGAAAAGCAAGCCTGTTGTCTTAAGATTTGAATCACCAGACATTTCCCTTGGAAGAGGGGGGGGAAAAAAAGAAGCAGCCAGTTCTACAAACCAGCAAGATCAAAACTGTTGCTGTTGAAAAGTGGAATATTAAGAAGTCTTCATCAGACTGTATATACAGTACAATGGGAACCACTGTCATTTGAGTACCTGTTTGAAGGTATGCCAAAATTTGTGGGTTTTTAAATGATTTGAGAGCTATCTTGAACTTTCATTGCAAAGGGAAAAAATAATTTAAAGGCATGAAACATGAAATGTTTTATTTCTAACTTTGGAATACTACCAGAAGCAGTATAAGGAAGTTGTTTGGTTTTGGTTTTTTGCTAATAGTAGCCATGTCATCACATTCTCACACTAAAATGTGGGAAAGAAGAAAGTGTTATTAGTGATGCAAGGGGAAATTAGTTACTGAACTCTTCTGCTGCCAAGGATCCAGAGACTTTTCTTCTCTGGGACTCATGACCTTAGGAGCAAATATCTTGAGTATCCAAATCTACAAATAAACTGCAAATTTAGTTCTCAGAATAAATGCAACACTTAAAGAGAAGTTGTACAAAATACTGATGTCATATGGAGACAATTCAGGTAATTTACACTGTGTTCTATCCAAATGTTGGCAGGGATGTTATTAAATATGTATCTGAAAGAACTGGCATAACTTGATTTGTGAGGGAGTCAAAATCATACAAAAAGCATGTAAAGGGATTGTCAGAAGTACAGGTTTAAGGGTGAGGAAGTCTCTGCTCAAGAACTACAGTGGCCTTCTCTGTTATAGAGAATCTACCTGGAGTCTTTACCCTGAGGCCATTAGGGTCTTCATGGTACTCACTTCAATCTTGAGCAAAACTTACATACCTGCAGGGAAAACAGAAATATTAATTGCAGTGCAATGCAATCCCATACAAACCTGTTTTTCAGAGCAGGCCATGCATATCTTTCTCTGAACTACAAAGGTCAATTGATACTGCCACTATTTCTACCCCCTTCCCCTCCTGAGTTGTCATTTTGAGGAGCAGGATCTTATTTGTCTCTACCTGCAATTAGAACATCTTAAGAAACTAGTGCTCTTCCATTTTGTAGTCCTTACGTGTTTGATTTTACCAGTTAACACCTTAGGTACTAAAATATGACCAGATGTGAGCTACAGTGTTTCTAATACTATGTTTGGGTGGAGAACTATCAGGGCCTAGTGAAGTGGTGTGCTAGGAAGGAACTGGCTCCATTTATACCACATGAAACCTGCTTATTCAGTGGGGTTTCGTGTACTTCCCTTCGTTCTAAGTGGACTCATTAATTCTAGAAGGGAAAGAATGTAGCTTCTTAAATTAGATCCACATTTGTTTCCTAATGTATGTTTAAAATATGTGCACAGGATTTAGCTCCTTACAGTGTTTGTTTCTGGAGAACAAAGCTGTCATCACTAGTCTTGATGGCTGCGGAGTTTCCTGGGTCATGGTCTCTGGGGGTCTTTATCTACTATTACTTGACTCCAGAGGTACAGTATATCTGGCTCCTTTGCTGTGGAGATCGGAAGTTGCCGAGAGGCTGTTTTGACCTGCTAAAATGTCAGATGCATTTGTGTAATACTTTGATTGAATTGCTTTTTTTATAATTACTTTCTTCATTGCTGTTTGCCCCTGACAGCAGGGGTGGGAGTGATGACACAGATCTGTTCCATTATAGAGCTGGTTTGCTTTCCACTTGTGGTAGCAGCGATGGCTACACCTAGATCAGTGTCCTGCAGAGCTGCATCTGGTCAGGTCCAAGCCAGCTCAGGCAGCAAGACCTGCACCTGCCCTTTTGCCTTTCTCTGGTGGGCAGCGCGGAATGGCCTCCCCGCTTCCCACAGTGGGAGATGGGCTGGGCTGGACCAAGGTGGAGACCCTGAGGAGCCAGGGCAGGGGGGGCTGTGTGGGGCCGGGGTCTGGAGCTGCCTGGGGGCTGTTCAGCACAGCGTATAGTAAGTTGCTGGTAGACAAGATAATATGGAGAAAAAGGTAATTATGTAATGTAGAGTAAAGGGGAGAGCATGAGTGGCCATGTAGCATGAATTTGAACAGGGTACAGGTATGAGAGATGTAGACTAAGGGAGGAGGAACTATCCCATATAAAATTAAGATTACTGGGAGTGCAACGGTCTGTTCTTGGTGTCAGGGTTGAGCTTATGGTTTGGAGCAAAAAGCTAAAGGCTTCAGGTGATTCAGCTGTGGGACTAAATTCAACTATCCATCCAGCTGAGAAATCAAGAGGTAGAAAGCTAAAACCTATGATGATTCTGGGGAAGAGTAAATGTTACAACTGTTTCTTTCTTTAAACTGTTAAGTTCTGTCATGGTATTCTGGATATGTTCTCTATCTTTAAATCATGGTAAACGTAACACAGACAAACATGTCCTCTGCATTGAGCTTCAGATCATACACAAGAAGACTCCTGATAATCAAAAGTTTTTGGCTTCTGAAGTGTTGAGACTTGCCAGCTGACCAGATGTGTACATTGAAGAAGATTCCTCAAGTCACTCTACAGTACATTTAGTAAATGAATAAACACTTGTCTATATTGCACTTTTGTAACTTTAAACTCACGCTGAACTAAACTTCCCTGCGTGCTTTACAGAGATAAAGAGCAATAGCTGGTGGGTTAGCCTGGGATTTATAGGGTCAATATACTCATAATTAAGATGTTCTTTTTGCTTTAATAGATATGCAGGAAGCTTCTTTAAAAAGAAGTATTCTTTTTCCAGCAAAGCAGTTATTGTCAGCCATGTGCTTCCATGAGCACTGTGGCAGAACATGGGTCAGTCCCAGCTCATGAGGAGCTCGTGGAATTCATCTGTTTGTAAATGGAATATAGAAAACATGCAGCCAAACTGCATAAAGTTAGATTTCCCTGCCTTTTTGTTGATTTCCTCAACTGACTGATAGTGAATTGTACATGAGCAGTCTGTAGTCTGCAAGGTCTTGTGAACAGTGTTCCGGTTGATTGCCAGAGTGACCCTATATGATGTGATTGACGTTAGTAGGCAGTTGAACACGAAAATCTGGAGGTTCTGGCCATGTCAAGTCAGCTGCACCCAAATTGGTGATCTGTTTACAAACCATCAATGAGTGAAAGTATGTTTGTGTTAAAGTTGATTGCTTCAGAACCAGCCCTTGACGTTACAGTTCCTTATACAAGCCTCCAAAAAAAAAAAGAATTGCACTGTTACAGTTCTAAGAACAGCTACTTTGTTTTATTCAGGAGACCTTGTGAATAATTTTCTCTTGGTAATGAGTGCAGATGTTCATATGTGTGTGTATATATATGTATATATAACATATATATATAATTGGTAATGAGTGTAAATGTTCCTATGTGTGTATATATATGTATATATAACATATATATAATTGGTAATGAGTGTAAATGTTCCTATGTGTGTATATATATGTATATATGTATATATAACATATATATACTTTATCTTGACTGTCTTTTTCAATGTGTTTTCAAACTTAGAATGTTCAGAGAAGACTGAACATGTNTAACATATATATATAATTGGTAATGAGTGTAAATGTTCCTATGTGTGTATATATATGTATATATAACATATATATAATTGGTAATGAGTGTAAATGTTCCTATGTGTGTATATATATGTATATATGTATATATAACATATATATACTTTATCTTGACTGTCTTTTTCAATGTGTTTTCAAACTTAGAATGTTCAGAGAAGACTGAACATGTTTAGTTCATGCCTATACTCAGTTACATGTATTTCTTTTAGTTAGAAGTTAGATGTCTTCATTGCGGGCTGCTTCTTACCCTTCAAAAATAAGCCTGCTCTGAGCATGTACATTATGTGTGTCTGAGTCTACCATTTAGATTTTTTTGTGGTAGGGGAAGTTGCTTGCCACATTCACAATAAATAACTGGTATATATTTGCTAACAATTCCACGTTAATTTAAAATTGGCCCACTTCAACCTTCCCTTTTAATTGTGTGGTCCTATGATGAGTGTATTGTTTTCAACTAATAATGCAGTGTTACAAAGAGGTGATTTACCAGAGAACTTCACCTTGATGTTACTGGAGTCCCTTGCATGTAGGCTAATAACATTTTCTGCTAGATTGGAGTCTACTAGCCTAGGTTTTTAAAGTAATTGTTACTAAAGCAGATTAAGGAATGTTTATGGTAGTACTAAATGATTAGTGTGTGAAGAAGGTAATTGCAAGTGTTTGTGTTGGTAAATTTTAGGGAGTAAATGCTTGAGATGTTGAATATTCTGTTCTTGTAAAACAGATCACTATTTTAAGTACTTCAGTTAGGACACTGCCAGGTTTCCTAATTGAAGTCAATTCTTCAGTCTCAGAGGGTGCAGCCCTTAAGGTGTTCTCAAGTGCTTATAACATCTTACTAATAATTTCTTACATTAGCAGTTATTTGCAGTTATTCATGGTGACCCATTCTTTTAATTCTATCCAAGAACAGGAATTTGATACCTAATTGACCATTTCATGTGAAATCTGGGGTAAGTGCTTTGTAGGTTGAACAAAATAACCTTTTCTTCCTGTTCATCATCTCCTCACATGTCAGCAAAACCATCCTGTCAAGTTCTTTGATGCTTGTCTGCAAACCTCCCACTCCAGCCAACCAGCCTATGCTAATATGGTATAAGTGTTGTACATTAGATACAAAACACCAAATGTTGTTACCATGATCCCATTCAGAGGCCTTCATCATACAAATGTATTAATCTATAAACTATGTGTATATGTAAAGATTGTCCAGCTGTTAAAAAACAAAGTGTACAGAAATGAACACCGCATTTACAGACTGTTAGTTGAGTAAGTGTCTGATACGGGTTAGCCTGAATTAAAATCAGGATTCACTGGCAAAATCACTTATTTAGTACCATTTAGTCTTTTTATGCTTTGCTTTTTTGGGGGGGAGGAAAGAGAAGAATTAGACTAAATATGAAACAGTATTTTAGACTGACAGTTTTAACAATACTTACTTTCATTACAACTACCCTGGAAAACAGTTTTAAGCACTTGTGATGACAGTGGTAATATTGATGATTGCTCATACTAAAAATCTAAATTTGATTTGACTTATCTTAAAACCTTAAATAGCACCTATGCAAACTTCAAGAAACTGTCTGAGTTTATAAAAGACTAAAGAATAGAATGATACTCAATTTTAACACATTTCCATACTAGTACTACTCTAAAGTTAGCAAGGTGAGGCTATTTTTTCACTTTGGAAGGAATCTGTGAAAGAGATGCTTCTAAGATTACTACTCTAATATATAAACTAAGTCAGTAAGTAATAGCAGAAAGTAGTAACTCTGAGGAAAGTGTACTATTTCGCATGGCAAAAAAAAAAAAAGGATGTAGTGTTATGAGAAAATTCCCAGTTATAGTCTGATAATTATAGAATCACAGAATCATAGAATCGTTAGGGTTGGAAAGGACCTTAAGATCATCCAGTTCCAACCCCCCTGCCATAAGCAGGGACACCTCACACTAAACCATGCCACCCAAGGCTTCATCCAACCTGCTCTTGAGGACTGCCAGGGATGGAGCACTCACAACCTCCCTGGCCAACCCATTCCAGCATCTCACCACCCTAACAGGAAAGAATTTCTTCCTTATATCCGATCTAAACCTCCCCTGTTTNGCTCTTGAGGACTGCCAGGGATGGAGCACTCACAACCTCCCTGGCCAACCCATTCCAGCATCTCACCACCCTAACAGGAAAGAATTTCTTCCTTATATCCGATCTAAACCTCCCCTGTTTAAGTTTGAACCCATTACCTCAGTTTTCAAAGACTTGATGGGTGCACAAATACAGGTCTTTGTTTTTAGAAGACATCGGGTTTCCTTTTTTGTGTATGATACTTAATCTGAGGGTGTGTATGTTATGAGCAAGAGTTAGATGCTTTTTACAGATGTGTTCCAGTATCTTAAAAAGCAGATTTTCTTCTTCTGTCTTGCCATAACATGCACTCAGACCAATATAGAAGACTTTGTATGAGTGGGTGCTTTTTAATCTAGTGTAGATGTTTTCTTATTTTAAATAAGGGATTTGGTAAAGTTCTGTATTGCTTTTTTTTGTTTTGCTTATACAGGAGCTCAGGCGAGACAGAATTGGGCTATGTTCTGAATTCCAGTTTCTTTAACAAACGTAGTTCCCTTCTTTCCTTCCCATGCATACTTCAATGGTTTCACTTGAGGCACAGTAAGTTTAACTGCGTCTACCACATTCTCATTTATTTCTATTTACTAATATGCTTACTCAGTGTTAAATAAATCAAACACTTTTTTGTTCCTTAATACTTTCCTGAAAAACTAACACACATAAACACAGCTGTACTGTTGCATTCAGAACTCTTTGAACTACATACAGTTTTTAGTTATATACATATTTCCTAAAGGAAATAGTAATAATAACAGGAATAAACTATTGGAATAGAAATACTGCTGTGAATTGGAAACAGTACAATATCAAATGTAGGCATTCAGTCTAAGGCACATTTGTGAACTGTGATCAGTATTTACATCCCCCTTGCTCATTTTGGCAAATGGATTTTAGCTTGTTTCCCTCTGCAAGAACTGAAATTATCACTGTGTTTTGAAATTGCAGTCTCTTTCCCTCCCATAGGCTGGTTTATGACTCAGGGGATCTGTGAAATCTCAGTGAATGAAATGGAACATAAAATTAGTAACCTGGCATGGTGACTATTAAACACACTGCAAAGGACTGTTGGACCAATATGTGCCATGCTACCACCAATGCAAAGGAATTCTGAAAGCCAAGACTGGAAGCACTGGAAAACTGCTCCTAGAATAGCCTGGAGAACAATATGGTGTTAAATATTTTAAGAGCTAGAGGAGACTGGAAGAGTTTTCTCCTTGGAGGCTGAAGAGCTAAACAAAAACCTAAAAAATCCTAATATAAGAAAATGGACAAAGGACATCAGTAAACATGTTAGTTTTTTAATACGTCTACACATTTAATATCTCTTAAATAGGCCTGAAGAGGCTTGTACAAATAAGGCCTCATGTAGGCAGTGTTTAGTGATGCTCTTTGACAAGGAAATGGCTAGTGTCTAGATAACTGTAAAAAACTAGATTGAGAAAAAGGGTTAAAGTGCTTTCATGTTGCATAACATGCAGCTATGTTAATACTTTGTAAATGTTGAG
This sequence comes from Agapornis roseicollis, assembly GCA_002631895.1. NCBI lineage: Eukaryota > Metazoa > Chordata > Aves > Psittaciformes > Psittacidae > Agapornis > Agapornis roseicollis. The sequence continues at coordinate 26,100 of NDXB01014597.1, forward strand.
TACTCAGATGGAGTGCAGGATATAAACATTCTACACAGGAGCACAGTCATACCTTCTCTTTATCACAGAATCATAGAACCCCAGGTTTCCAAGGACCTCAAGGATCATTTGGCCCAACCTTTCTAGGCAAATCATGACCTAGACTAGATGTCCCAACACCCTGTCCAGTCAGATCTTAAAAGTGTCCAGCACTGGGGAATCTGCCACCTCCCTGGGGAGATTACTTCAATGGCTGGTCATTGTCAGCGTGAACAATTTCTCCTCGGGAATTACTTGTGTCCATTACCCCTTGTCTTTTCCACATGGCTCCTTGTAAAAAGGGACTCTCCATCTTTGTAGCCACCCTTTAGATATTGGAACAGGGTGATAAGGCTTCCCCTGAGTCTTTTTTTTCTCTAGACTGTCTTCTCCTTCCTAAGGGCAAATAATATATCTTCATAGCACGGTCTGTAACTGTTCACGTGCATGTAGAAGTTTAAGCTCTACAGTTACTACTTATTTTCCATAGGTCTTCTCTTAGATGCCAATAGTGTGTTATTTAAAGCACAAATCTTTGCAAAGTAACTACATTTTTGTACATTAATAACAGTCTGGGCACCTCACTTGCTCATTTCATTTCAGTTTGTGAGTGATATTTCCTTATCAAGCACTCCTCCTAGGTTTACTGTCTGTATTTTATCCTGAGACAGCTGGAAGATTCCATAGATACTCTTAAGTTTTTCCAGTTTTCTGCTTAATTTTTCAGTTTACAAATAATTTCTGCGGGTGTTAGCAGATTTTGGAGCAATAGGCACCGCTCCAACAAGACCTGTTTGCCTTAGCAGTTGTCTTCGAACAGAATATTCAGCTTTTATTCCATTATGATTTGGGGGGATATTTTTGGGGGAGGAAATGGCTTGTGTTGCAAGACACGTTCTAAACCCAAAATCTGAAACTCTGTTATCTAGCTCTAAATGTATTTGATGTCTGCAATCAAATGGCTATATAATATGAAGAATAAGGCCAAGCATTGTCATCTCAGTACTGTGGGAAACAGAACAGAGTAAACGATCTTTTTGGCCTGTAAATCTGACTGCAGTTTTGTTTGCTAGCTGTAGAAACTTCTGGGGAAAAACAGCAGGAAGCTGACGCTCCTCTAGTATTGAGTTGCTGAAGTGCTAGCTAACTCATGTTCCGGAAACTCGGGGAAGGGGGTTGTCTTGTCTTTTTTAATGCTAAAATCTATTTGCATTTCAGACAGATTTAGGATTGTGGATGGCAAAATGGTCAGGTTTCAAGTTTTGTCTCAGGAAAAGTGAATAGCTTTCCAAATTCAAGGTACTCTAACCTAGAAAAAGTAAAAGTGTTTCCTGGCGTGAGATGTAAATAAAGGGGCTTACAGTAGAAGAGAAAATGTTGCAGGACACTTGCATTAGCTTTCACATTTTTTCCATTGCTGCTCTTGCTCTGTATATTCTGATCCTGGCAGGCACAGATTAGGAAAGCCTTACTGAGATATACCCACACTCAAAATTCGCTTTGATTTGCCGGGGTGAGCGGCTTGCGAGAGGCCGCCGGGACCAGCGGAGCGGAGCGGGGGGATCAGCGCCCGGGAGCTTCCCCTCAGAGCGACCCGAGCCAGCGC
>NDXB01014598.1:5018-30361 GCA_002631895.1 Agapornis roseicollis
TCCTCTTAAAAAAAAAAAAAAAGAAAAAAAAGAGAAAGAAAAAGAACTCTTGTGAGATTCCCTAAAATTAAAATTAAGTGTCCGTAGGAACGACTCTGGTTTCCACAACCAGGGGCAGCAGCTACCAGCTCTCCACATCATGTTAGTATGAATTACCACTCTAGCTAGTAGTTTTGAATCTCTTTGATGAGTAAAACCCCCAAATATTTATGAGAACAGTACAGAACTTACCAATGGTCTACAGCATGTCAAAAAGGTACATACAATAAGGTGCATGTGCATGTTTCTCCTTAACTGACTTTCCATACAAGTTTCTATCTGCAGCATGCAAAACTGCATCACTGTCTTAGGGTCTCTTTGATTAAGGACTGGCCACTTCTGGCAGCTCCCCCAGTTTCATGCCACTACCCAGATATTTACATGGTTTAGTGTTTTATGTACTTACAGTTTCAGACTGAAAAGATTACAATTTGTGAGGCTAGGTAGTGCCAGGCTAGAAGGCTTCCCCAATTAATAACAACCCTGTTGTTATCACCAGTGAGCCCTTCCAGGCTGTGTGTGATTTCCCTTGTTGTTATTTCCCCTTTCCCTCCTCTAAAGGCATTGTTTAACTCTTTGCAAAAAAATATTAAATAGGTGAACTGGGGTGACATAAAAGCAATTTCCCTGCACTCACCTTCTTTATGCTCTGGTCAGCTAGGATTTCCTTATGTCACCAAAGAGAAAGTCAGAGAACGTGCTCCTAAAGCCAGCATTTTATTTACCCAGCAGCCTAGTAGACTGTGCCCCTATTAGCACATCTAGCTCACTAACAGCACGGTGGTTGCTCCCCATCAGCTTTTACAAAAAAGTATTTATTGACAGGTCAGAAAGCAAAAATGTCAGATTGTATGTACTGGAACAACTGTAACCATAATCCTTTACTAAACCCTTTTACTAAATCTATCCCAGAAGTGTCCTTAAGTTTCTGCAGTGTGATTAAGATAAGGATGACAGTAAATGATGATTTTTATTTCAGAATTTGGCTAAAATAAGGAAGTTACCTTGCCCTTTTTGAGTTCTATATTATCTTCTTTATGATCTCTGCACTGCTTCCCTTGTTTGTGTATCCAGATTCAGGATAACCAGACCTTCCTTATGGGCACAAGAAATCCCTCCTTATGCAGCAGGTACAACAAAATAGGGGCTCTTGTTTCAGCCCAGTTATCTAATATCTGAGGCTTTAGGCTAGATGCCAAAGACAAAATTAGAACAGGAATAAGTACTCTGATCTCGACACCATTATTTAGGTGCAAAACAGGAGGGGAATCAAGTCAGAGATAGCTGGAAACTGAATGTGGCAAGACAATGAGGACCCTGAGCTCAGCCCTTCAAAGGGGTTAGGCACTGCCTCAAATTTAGCAGAAGTTCCAATGACTTTCAGCATGTAAATAGAAATATCATCACTTTTCATCCCCAGAAAGAATCACATTTAAATATCAAGAAGTTATACTATATTATTTAGAAAGACCAAGTTCCCCTTATATCTCTGCAAGTCAACTGCTTTTATGCAAGTTCAGATTACTACTTAGTATGAAAAGCTCAGGCTGGAGATGAGACAGGAGATGTGTAAAATGTGTCACAAAAAACAAGCTGGAATTAATGGATGGGTCTCATCAATCTCAGCTTGTACTTCTGATGAAGACAGTGCAAAGTGAATATACACCTGAAATAAGAAAGGGAATGTCAAAAACGTGACAGTTATAAATCCAAGGTCAACAGTAGCCTTCAAAGAGTTTTCTTAAGCAGTTGTGATGGATTCCCAATTTGCTGAAAGTTTTACGTAAGACAGCTTGACACTTTATTGCCACAAGTTTCACAGCATAAAAATTTCAAGGCTTTCAGCTAACAGCAGATACATCTGAAGGAGATTATAGAACCTTGACCTCATTTTTGGTACCTAAGTTAGGTAAGCCATGAAGGGGTTCCCAAGTCAGAAGTCCTAAATTTTGCCAAGCAATGGCACTCTTTTCCTTATTTTGACTACTTACAAACAACAGCTTAGTCTAAGCCAAGGTCCACAAAAATTTTGACAAATACTGCCATAGACTTTTAGATAAAACCTGCAATGTCCTTTTCATCTTGAAGGCTATGCAAGCATTGCACACATTCATACTACACTGTTGAAGTTCAGCAGCTTTCAAACTGATATAGAGCAACTATTTAACAGAACTCTCTGGAAGAAATGCCTACTTTAAAACAGCATTCCCAGGCTTATCTCGGGAAGGTACAGTGTAAGCTCTTTCACTTTTTAACGACATACATTTTGCCTTAAATCTCCACATAGTCCCTCTGAGAATGGAACTTTATGTGACCTATTTTTGAAATTATTTAAAGTTAATCCCTGAACAAGCTTTACCTTTTCTCCCACAGTGCTCTCAGTGAATCCCAAAGTCTCTGAAGTGCAGGTAAGGTCTCCAGCCTTCAGGGAATAACACAGCAGTTAAGGACAAGCTTCCCAGGAAAGACAGCACCTTAATTCTGCTGGCATGCAACATGTTTGCTTCAGTTGCTATGTCTTCCCAGTTTCATCTTCCTATCCCAGATCTTCCATCATTACCTCTACACTAACACTGCAGCTCAATAGTTGCAGTACAGGGCAACCGGCCCCTGTATTTTACTCTGTCCGCTGGCTTTCTAGTCAGATAAATTCAGATCTATCTATTCAGATAACATAAGTGGTTTATAATTTCTTTGCTGGTCTAACTATGTCTATTCATTTGTAGCTCTTCCACAGTAGATCATTCATACCAAATCAGAGAGCTGATGTTAGATAACAAAGCAGATAGACAGACAGCAGATGTACTTATATAAGGGATTCCTTCCAATCTATCTCCTTCATGTCTTGATCAAAATGAGAAATTTCTTTAGCTTATATGGGGAATTAAACCGGGAAAGTAAAAATATAAACAAATAGTAATTCTGAAGAATCACCAAACCAGAGAATTTACACTTGCACTGTGGCTCACATTGGCATCAATTATAAAACAGCAAATCCAAGAACTGCAAAAAATTTCATGGTCTCATTTCTAGCATAGATGCTAGGTTTTGAATCTCGTCTGAAGGTAATTGTCATGAGCAACCCACCTCCCACTTCAGCTGAAGGAGCACAACTTTTGGTGCAGTCTGTTTTCCTGAATACCTCCTAGGAGACCTAATCCTTCACTGCCTTGCCTGGATATCGATACTTTTGCACGAAAGGCATAATGTGCTATATAGCTCTTGTTGTAGCACTCACCCCCACTTGCCTCTCCTGCTGAGCAGGTGAAAATGAGCAAAGAAGCTGCAAGGCTGCAGAGTATAAGTCCTTGCAGCTGCACTTTCATTACCAAACCTTTCCTATTGGAAACACAGAATCTAAAATCTTAGCACAGAAGATACCATTATTAAAAACATTGGAATTATTTTTTTTGGTGAAAGTTGCATAAATGCAAAGGACCCTTATATATTTTGAATATTATTTTACATTTGGTGAAATTCTGGAAATCAACACTATTAAAAGAAAACAATATTATTAGCTTTAACAAACTCTGTCAGATGTTTGTTTTCTTCAAAACATAGAGTTTTTGGGGAATGTATGTGTGTGGAGAAGTATCCCTTTGCCGTTTGAAATCTCTCTTGAGTGAATTTGATCCTCATCCCAACCACTGTATCTCCCACAACTTCTTTCTTCTTGAATCTCATAAATAAGCTCTGTAGTGATCTTGGGAACAGGTTTGCCAGGTAATGGCAGTCTCAGGCAGCAGGGGGGGCTCACACATAGGGTTACTTTGTTGGCTTTGAATATTTTCATGTATGTTTTCACTCTTATGATAATGGCAGAACAAAGAATTTCCATTGCAGTACTAAACTTTGGAACCCAAATTTTCTGATAATTTTCTTTGGAATTTCTGCACATGAATGCTTTTGATGATAATTTATATCTATTTCTTGAATGAAGACATTCATCAGTAAATCTCAAAGTACTTTAGAAAGGAGATCAATGTCATTATCATCATTTTGAAATTAGCTTACCAAGAGATTATTATTTCTGGTACAACGTGATTGCTATATAAAAGCAGTATGAGTGCAATGGCATTTGCCTTTGTGCCATAAGCTTAACACTGTTATCTAAAGATTTCTTTCACCAAATCAGTCTTTTCTGCTTTCTTGAAAAAACCCGTACAAAACCACAAAGGAAGGGCTAAAAAAAATGAGTCTTTTTGACTAAATTAAGAAATTCAAGTGAACATTACTATATATTTTACTTAATTTTAAACATATGATTTCAGAAAGACTGACATACAGAAAAATCCAGACACAAATGCTCTAGAAGAAAGCTTTCCTTCTTGCAGGCTTGCTGGGCTATATGCCCTGTCCTCCAAAGAAAGGGCTTCCTTTATATTTTGTGCAAACCCTGGCCTGATCTTGAATAACACTGTGCTTGCTCTCTCTTAACAAAGAGCTAACAAAGGCCTTCAGAGAATTTCATGCTAAAATGGCATACTGAGAATTGTTTACTGTTATCCATTTTGCTGCAATGCATCCTTGACAGGAGTTAAATGTTGCCCTTACAATGCAATGCAGAACTCAGGCAAGCCATGATAACTCCTTGCAAGGGAGGGAAGATGGAAAGAAAACACTATGAATAAGTAACAGCATCCAAAGTGTTTCTGAGGAGTGTGTTCTTTCATGAACACCTTTAGTACAGCACAGGTCTAAATTGGATTATTGCATATTTCTGCAGTGCATAAGAAAAAACATTATTTAGTCTGAGAAACAGAACCTGGTAATGGTTAGCCAGAAAAAAATATTTGCTCTGCCAAAAGAAAAAACATGGACAAACGTGCGTCTTGAAACAAAATTAGAGATTTATGTCTTAAATAGAATTGAAAGATGTGGGGTTTAATACCTTGACTCTTTCTACCATTCAGGTGTCAGCCTCAAGACAAAAAGCACATAAAGGAAGAGAAAGTTCTGTAACCTTTTCAATATTCTTCATTAGACTCCACCATCCACAGCTCCTAGAGTGAACTGCATCATCAAATCCATTGCACCAAAGCCTCCTCTGATTTATGCAAGGCCTCACCATGGAATTTTCATATACTACTTATTTAAGTACTGAAAAGTCTTACCTATAGATCCTCAAGCAATTATACACTGAGAAAGCTCATGCAGAGCGGATTTCCAGCAAAGGGAGGCCACTGCAGGAACAAAAACCTTTTACAGCTGAAACCAGGCATGTATTACAGGTTTGTGTTTTTATAGGGCTTGCATTAAGAGCTGAGCCCTGAGACTAGCAAAAAATGAGAGCAAGGGGACTTTCCCAGTCATAAATCTGAGGATATATAAAGGTATTTCCAGGACCATCACTGGTGAAAGCTGGGTAGAGGTTTTCCCTTTTCAACTGCCTGATTAAGTAATCTTTTTGGTGACCTGTGATGGCACATGTATAAACATATGCATACCGTAGGTGTTACAAATAGTATCACTTCTCTACACTTGTTCAGTTTGGGAATTTTATTTTTTTAATGATCTCATCACCTTTATCTTCTCACTTCCCATCAGCACAGTAAAGGAGAACAGCCAAGTTGCTGCTTGCAGGAGTAGCATCTGCTGCACTCCTGCTTCTGGGCACCAGATTTGCAAAGGAAGTTCCCAGCCTCCACAGCCATGGACCAACCATGTCATGATGGTCTGGGTAAAAAGAATGCTCAGAGGTTTTCTTTGAAACCTGTCCTTCAAACATACCATAAATGGGACTTTTAAATGCATTTTGCAGGAGAAATGTTATCTTGGTGTCTTGATTATTTCCAGCTATGTAAGTAATTCCCACTCTGCCATATAGTACAAACAGCAAAAGCAGCATCAACACCCTCCTCTTTTACCCACTGGAAACTATTTTGCTCCTTTTCTCCCCCCTGTCCAAAGTCTCTCTAAAAAATTAACTGGATAAGTGAATCAGCCTTTGCCCCTTTACAAAATGGAACAAGACCATGTTTATATGCTTTATACTATTTTAAAATGATTCATATACACTTTATAAACATTTATACATATTTATACTCTTTTAGGAGGGAGGACAAACAGAACTTTGCAGAACCTTTGCACCAAACTTAAGCTAACTTAACTCCACTGCTCAACTTTAATCAATTCAGTTGGTAGGCTGCATATTCACTAATATATTTGGAAAATAGCTGAGGATCGTAGCTCCCAAAGAGATATAGCTCCCCACAATAGAAACAGCTAAATTCATGTACTCTGCTTCAGAGTTAGTTGCTGGATATTGACAAGTAGCTACACATAATGAAGCTATACAGAAGTATAATTTAAAACATGTTAAACCTCTACCAAATATGCAACTACAATTTCAATATAGAAGGATGAGCCATTGCAACTCTGTGTTGCACCTTGTATAAGCATAGTCACAAGGTATTATGAAGGCACTGGTTTAATTCTTACCTGTAATGCTTATATGCAATATTATATTACTTAGGTTACAATTTCATCGATATCCCAGGAGCTACAGCTACTTTTGCTGGGTTCCCTGTATTTCTTTCTTTTTTTTTTTTTTCCAAGTAGTTAAAGATCACAGACTGCATTTTGGTGGGTTTTAAAATACCTCTTTGTTAAAGCCACTCAGCTCCTGCATCCTAACCATTATCCAATGACATCCTAACCTGGACCCTGTTAGTTTGGAATGCATACCGTGATGCACCATGGGGGATTAGCATGACCATGAGGTGCTTAACATAAAGTTAAAAGGTCTAAAACTACCTGAATGTGGACTTAATATGACAACCTTGAGCCATGGCCTGCCCAAGAACAAGAACCAGCATGCAGCTAATTTGAGTGTAGTTAGCAGAATACCTTGTATTTTGAAACACTTGTTGAACCTAACAAAATAATTTTAATTAGATTGTTTGGTCAAAAGTTAGAGTAAGGCAGAATGAACACAAACCTTTCCTGTAAACTGAAAGGAGCAGGTATTCTGAAATGGTCAAACACATGAATTTGTTGTCCTAATGCAACTTGTGCTTATAAACACCAATGTCTTCTGCTGGATAACCTGGCAGATGGTCTGAATGCTTATAATCATATCACCTTTTGGAAGCTGAAAACTGATGTAGGATTTTCAAAGGACCGAAACCCTAACTCCACTTAGGATCTTTACCATTAACCCTAATTCTAATTGCTTGATGCAATATTTCACTGGTTACTATATCTTTACTATTTTTAAAATATAAAGGCAGCAGAGCTGAGGTTTGGGTTCGTCTAATAGAATAAAATATGGCATCAGGTCAAAAAGAGTTCGCTCTCAAAAGTGACTGATGTTTCTGATTTGTCATTGACCGAAGTGCAATTTATGTTCCTTGGGGAAATAAGAATGACAGTATTTTCCAACTCCAACCCTTTTCTTCTGAGCAACTTTTAAAATTGAAATTATGATCAGATTTGGAATGGGTGTACAGACTTTCCTACAACTGCTATTCTTACAGTGCTAATGACTTATACTCTTGTATCAGATCACACTGAACAACCACGAGTGCCACGAGACTCCCTGTATCCCAAGGGATGCTGTAGCTCTTCGGCAGCACATATATTACCTAATGTCAGACAGCACTGTCTCCAGCAGCATCAGCAGCATCCATCAGCTGCCATGAGCTAGGAAAGAAAGCAGCTGTTTCCAAATCTTTTTGTTATACACTCAAGCGAACCTCCCTTCCTCTCCCCTGGGATATATTATAAATATTATGAATTTGTAGTATTAATACTGTATGAGCATTAGAATATTTATTGTAAGTGTGGGGCCTTAACATTTGTACAACTCAAGTGTGTCTAGGGAGTCTCTCACTAAGCACTGAAATGCAACTGCTTCTAGATAAGTGTAAATATCACAGGACAAGATTGCACAACCGTTGGAGACAGAAAGTAAAAAATGTCATATTATCCTACAGGGCTGATGCTGGAAAGTGTGCAGATGCATGACAGGCAGCCAAGTGTGAATTTTGACAGGGCATTAGGCAGGCAAGTCTAGTAAAAGTGTAATAAGATTGTTAACGAACAAGAGATCAATAGCCTTTTAATTTCTTCACCTGAAGTACTGCACAATGCTCCCTGCAACATGAGGTTTTCCGGGGAAGGATGTCAACTACTCACTAATCAAAGGTACTTTCTGCAGCAGTGGTGTGCCTCACAAATCGCCCCTTAAGAAACTGTTTCTGATTTACTAGTGAATCAAATTGCACTTGCAGTCCAATGTGGGATTGCTGTAATAGGAGAAAGCAACAAGGGAGGACACCTACTGATATATTACTTTTCTATTTTATTAGCAGGAAGCATGTTAAAGCCAATTAAATTTCATAGAACAGAGAACAGTTGTGCTCTTCTGGTGATTCCTGTGAAGGTTTAAAGCTAAAACTGAAAGTCTCCCACAGAAACTGTTAATTATAATTGCTCTTAATAAAGACAGAGCACAAATGAAACCAGAATTTGAAACTATTGCTGCTGATTTAACAGGTCTTTTAATACAGCTTTGTCTGTAAAACCTGATCTCAAAACTCACTCTAATATTCTAGCAATACCAAAACTTGTTCATCACAAGCAAGGTTATTTTTTTGATTTTCAGTGCACAGGAATACATGACATATTTATTTAGCTACAAAATTTGTCAAAACCTGGTATTTCATATCTCCAGCTAACTCATGCGTTAAGGGGCAGGGAATGGCCTTTGAAACGTGTTTTTCTCACTTTGATGTACAGGTTGTTCTGCCGGACCTTTCTGAAACAGGCACACTTTTGATTGTTCAGTTTTTAGTGTTCAAGAAACTGATCTGAAAGTTTAACCTAAATTGCTATAAGGCTCATTCTTTTAGAAATAACAACCTTTTTTTGTTTTTATTTTTAATTACCCCCCACCTTGTTCTAAGATTTTTTTTCCCAAAAACAATAAAACAATTAATTTTCAATTTTATTCTTAAGAATATGTGATCAGGTGTTCCTCTAGGAAAGAGTGGCCACCCCTGTAAAGCTGCAAGGGTTTCACTGCTGACTCAAACTATGCACAGAAGGAAAAGCCAGACTACCCTGTGATATAATCACTAAGTTTTCTGCAGTTACAGCAGCTGCAAAATTCTGCTTTCTGACCTTAGTGAGCCCCAGCTTTTCAGCTTCTGGGAGCTGCCACCCATCTTCTTACACATACTATGTTATCACTTCAAACAAACTTTACTTTAGTTTCTAGAGTCAATCCAAAAAACCCTCCATTCTAAAAATTCTCCAGGAATTTGCATCTACCACCATCCCAGACTCCTGCTCTCCCCATGTTTAATTCTCAGTTTGTTCTGATCATTCAGGATCATCCAGCATTTTTCTGCCATATGACACAAGTTCTATGATACACTGAAGCCTCTCAAGCCAGACCTAAAAACCACAGCAGTGTCCTCTTTGGTTTTGGCCACCTAGACCTATCCCACTCTACGTTGCCTTGGCTTCCCATCTCTTCTCTCTGCAGAGACTTTTTGATTCCTTCATCTATATTTATAATTTAAATTTTAAATATTTAGTTATTTTAAAAATTCTGATTATTTCATATTGCTGTGGAAAAGAGGCTCATACTATTAAAATTGCTCAGGACAACATTCAGATCAAATTTCCACTTCCAGCCTAATGATGTGAATGGAGTTGGGCGGAGGTGTAGTTCCCTTTTCTGTTCTGTTTTAATCTTATTTCCCCTGCATAAAATGTTGACACTGTAGTAGTCTGACTCTACTGTGTAGTAGCATGAGCTCCCTAGATGCCACCTTCTGGGAGAATATGTATAACAACTCACTTTAAAAATGAGTTCTATTTATTCATGGATTTGACACTTTAAAGCTGTGATATATAATTTAATGCAAAAATATAAAATCAATAATGATTTAGTTCCAACTATAAAGCACCTTTGCTTAAGTTGAGCAAAGATCAATTTTCATAACATGCTTATAATCATTTAAACACCAACTGATGCCTGATAAAAAACTCACAGAAACATTTTGCTGGTTTCTGGCTCTGGGAAATCAATGAATTCTGAGAGAATTCATTGAGGTCTGCGAGAATTCAATGAGGTCTGCATTCAGTAAAACAGAGCCTTTACTCTAGATGGCCCTTCCTCCTTCAAACACTGCTGTGTTATAATCATTGTACAAGAAGCACTGGATTAGGACTTCACAAAGAACTATTATATTCCAGCATGTCACACAAAGTTAGTGATTTTCAGTTCCAGAAGCCTTCACAGAGCTATGGTTCTGAAGTTAAGTAATGTCAGAAATGCAGGATTAGGTGGATCATGTAAACCTTGCCAATTATGATAGCCAGTGCTATGGAAGTGACAATATAGGTCAGCCTTTTCAAGAACTGCCAAAACTTAATAACTGTAGGCCTTGCACTGCTGAGGATGAATCAATAAATGGAGAAACCTGGGCTACTTTCTGGACAAATGGGTCTTGTCTTCACTGGGTTCACTGTTCTTGAAAAAGAAATAATCTGATTACTAAATATGTATACATTCCATTGCACTTGAAAAATCCTAGTGTAATGTTCAGAGTCAGCTCTAGTGTGGACCACCTGGTTCAAAGACAAGGCATAAACCTCTAACTTGTTATATCTGCTGTTCTTAAACTACAGAAGGCCTCTTGCTCTTCCTCAAGTGTTTCTTCTTCTCTGCCTTTGCAGTGTAGGTTCCTATTTACAGTCTCTGACGCTTGCTTCACCCAAAGGCTTCCTGAAGTTTGATGTCAGGGGAAAATGAAGTAACCTTCTTCCCTGGGGAGATCAGAACTGAGAGGAAGCCCTCTGGCTTGCAATTCAGCTCTTTTTAGTAAAGTGCACCACACAACACAGACAAATGAACAGGCTAATTGTACCTTTTCCAGAGAGAGACAAAGTTCCGATCCTTTCCTTAGCACTGTTTCGTGGTGAGCTAATATAACAATTAGTTGCCCAAGAAGTTGCTATTCAGTTTTGGAATAAATGACAGCTAACTGAAGTCAACATCTGAATCAGACATTATGATATACAATTAATCAGACATTCTAATAAAGAGTCTTTACTTTCAGACCAAACTGACAAACCAGGTCAAGGAAAGGCAAGCCTTTGCATAAACAAAGTCTTAGCTGGAAACCAGCTTTCCCCTATGGAGAAGTGTAAGCTGCATGAAACAGAGCAGCCTATGTTCCTCTTCTCCCAGTGTTTCCTGAAGCTTTACGTGCAACTCCCCATACTTTAATTAAAAAATTGGCAAGGCTCCCAATACCCTCAAATCCATGATATTCATCTTTCTCTAGTTAAGTGTCTCTTGATTTACTTTGGGGACTGAAACACGACCATGAGTAGTAATCATTTCTCCATTGCATTTTTTTTTTTTTATTTTGATCTTATTTAAGATTAGAAACTGGAACACTTTTTTAAACTGAGAATTTCAATAGAGAAATGTCACTCCTGCAGTGATATCTAGTGTTGTAGATGTTTCTTTACATAGACCTGTATTTATAGAGCAAAACCGAATACCTCAGTAATACATAACTGTTCTAAAGAAGCAGCTCAGCAAATTATTTTGTTAGTGCTGACAATTTACAAGTTCTTCATATTAACACATAAAATCGTGTAGGATTGTGTGAAAGTTTTTTTAGGATCCATTCTGTTTACCAGCATAAAACCCCCTCACTTTTATATATTTCCTGTCATCTAAAAGATGTCAAAGTCCCTCACAAACTTAAATTAATATACAAACTAGAGAGACAAAAACTAATTCCTTACTGTAAATCAGTGCTGGTTTAACAACAGGCAATAGTAAATATGAAATCATCTGGTTCATTCAAAGTTACTTCTGCAAAAGGTACTAAACCACTAATGATAAGAAAAAAAAGATGAGTTTGTTAGGGCACAAGGCAAGCATTTAAGATAGTCTGTTGAAAAATAGGAAATAAATTGGGACATCAATACCAGCAAGAATAAAATAACCCAGTTATTGATGCCTTACCAGAATTTACACTGGATGGAAAATAGATGAACCATCAACCTTTGTGAGACCTACACAGAGGCTGTATTCTTCCCCTGAGACTGGGATACCCCACCGCATTCCTATAGCGAGTAGCACTTGGAAGGAGAGTGGCAGCCTTTTAGACCTTTCCAAAGTGAAGACAGCTGTGGTCAGAGAGGGTAAACTGAAGCAAAGCCTGGACTGGCAGAGGGATAGGTCTGTATTTTTCTCCTTCAAAGATCAAAACGGGATTGACCTTTCCTGAGGTTAGGAACAAAGGGCAGCCTAGGATATAGGTATGATTCTGAAACCTTGTTCCTCACAGTCTGCAGGCTCACATGCCCAGAGATTCAAGTTCAAATCTTGCTTGTTCCATCCTTTTGGAATTATTTCTGACCTATATAATTATTTTCTCTAGATTTAAACAGGCCTGCAGTGTTTATTGTGACTGCATTTAGATTGGGGATTTTTAGGTAGAAGCATCAATTTCACAGAGGGTATTTTTCTATGGAAAACTAGATATTTTGTGGTAACACATATTTTAAATTTTACCCTAGTGGGAGGATGCAGCTTTAAGGCTTTATTGTTTAATAAGATTTGAGGATACAGTATATTAATAAAAATTATCTTTTTTTTTTTTTTTCTGTTTTCATAAAAATAACTTCAAAAGATGGTACACAGCTATTCAAAGTTGCTCATGTTTACTTTGGGATTGAAATGAAATAGTTATTTAGAAGTATGTTTTGTTAGCTTTCTGAAGTATGTTTTTTATTAGTTTTGTTATTTTCAGCTGTATTCAACAATAATAAAATCAGAGGGTTTTCAATGTTTCAAATTTTTGCAAAGCAAGAAAAAGCAAACTAAGAAAACTGTGTTTTAAATGTATTAAATTCATTCCAATCACATTTTTGATTAATGCCATAATCATTCCTAGAATGTCTACATTTCACTTAAAGTGCACAACAGAGAATTTAAACATTTAAATGCAGAGCCAATATTGTCTTTTCATTTCACTTCCTGAATATCACTATGACATTTTTCACCTCCAAGTAACAAAAATTAACCCAGGAGCAATCTGCTTATAAATAAGCATGAATCTCTGGAAGCACTGAATGGTGAGCTGCTACTACAGGCAGTGGATATGTTTTCATTCACAACACTAGGGGCCTGACCCAGACCCTTGATGAGTACCGTAATTCCCTATGTACACAAAACAAAACAGAGGAAGAGTTTGTGACTGGAATCAAGCTGTGTCAGAGGTTGTCTTAGGAAACAATATTTTCCAGTTTCTTGTTCTTTTTGGGTGTTTAAGCCACATGTTTCTTTTCTCGTTTCTTTTATTTCCCTCTTGAATTGTATTTCAGACTCAGAAATATTTTGCTTGGTCTATTAAAAAATGAGTTGTCTCTTACTCTTCTACAGCTACAAAATCCACATTTGACCTTCACACTGCATTTCAGTATAGCATTGCTTTATTTTTCACACATAATCTGATTTCATTATACAGGTCAGAATTACTCATAATGAAAAGTCAAACTAATAACAAGAGGCACCATTGATGCCTTTTGCCCCCTCATTAAAGGGCTAGACTTTCACTTATTATAGATGGAACCAGAACCCACTACACATGCATAGGAATCATCATAGTTTTAAGGTTTTTGCCCCCCCCCCTTTTTTCTTTTCTCATTGTATTCTTATTTTCTGAATAGAAAGAAATCAAGTTGGTTTATTTAATTTTATTTAGATTGGAAAGACTATCATTAATCTGATTTGGTAAGATGTTCCACTCACAATACAACAGCAGCAGCACATTTTTAAATGCACAGCTCTGCATGAAAACAGAACACAAATCCCCAGCTCTCCACCCACTGTGCAGTGGAGTCTGTGGGTGACAAAGTGCAGTCAGAAAAGCAGATCTGCAGCCTGTAACAAAACGAATGTCATGATGGTAAAAAGCTAAAGAGGAAGCAATTTTTAGAAAGGGTTTAAACCATCATTTATGCTAGTGGGAGGATATGACTGACATGCTACTTTAAGGCTTTATTGATTAATAAGATTTGAGGATACAATACAGTAAAACAAGTTGGGGCTTGTTGTTTGGCTTTTTTTAAAATAACAATGACTTTGAAAGATGGTACACAGCTATTCAAAGTTACTCATATTTACTTGGGGATTGAAAAGCAGCTTTTAAGCATCAGGAATCCATTCCAGATGGAATGAATGGTATATCTTGATTTTTACACCTGTGATTGTACTTCTAACACATCTTTTGGCAACAATAAAAGTTCTTATTAGTTTACAGTTGCAATGACTTCCTTATCTGTGGTTGGACAGGGCAAAGCTGAAGAGCCAGTGTTCCTACATGCCACTGTGGGAAATGGGATGCTTAGTGTTTTGGAAATACAAAACAATGCTCCAGATCTGCAACTGACTCCAAGCCTGGAGCCAGCGTACATTGCAAAGTCAATCACATGATGAGAAGTTATGTATTATTTAATATGTATGTGTTTTATTACCTTAAGAAAAAATAATTGTAAATGTGTCTAAATTGTAAACTATTTTCCCATGAAAATGCTGACCTTTATTGGATCCAATCAGTGTGTATCTGTGTCTGAGAGAAGGTTTGATTAGCAAACCTAGGACCTCAGTCTCTAAGAAATAGGTCTAGAAGAAAATACATGAGTAGGTGTGGAAGAAAATAGTGTAATTTAATCCTGTAATAGTTGAAGAAACAAGTGTTTTCACAAATGTGTTTAGGAAAAGCTAATTCTATTGTGACTGCCATTGCCCAGGCTAGGCTAGAGAGTTACACTGAAAACTGAAGTAAGAGAAAGCTAAGACCAAAAGAGTTTTTATTTCTTCCAGCTATTTTCCGTTTTACTTATTATTTCTTTCATGTCACATACTAGAAAGGATTCTCTTTTCTTTCCCCACAACACTTTCATTAAAAGAGAAATAAAAAACCCCAACAACAACAATAATTCAAAGCTTAGGCAAAAAATAAAGGATGCCAGATTTCAAGAATGAAAGAATTTTTTCCCTCCTGCCTCCATAAAATGTCCTGGTTAAGAGTTCAAAGCACTTTCTTTCCTTATAGGCTAGGCTGGAATAAAATGCCATGCCCAAGTTTGAAGTACTACAATTTTTAAAGTGCATGTAGAATTCAAACTGGTAACAGTAAGAAAAATTGGCTCCCTAAGAAAAAGATATCTTTTTTCCCTGGCATTTACACTTTTGCATTTTAATAAAAATGTGGATCAGAAAACAAACTGCAATAACTAAACTGGATTTTCCAAACTTTAACTTTAAAGACACTGACCTAGACCTATTATTTCCACCAAGTATGCAGCACATGCAGCTAACCTATGATCACAAGAAGAGCATTGAATTCATTATGCAGGACAGCATTCCTGTTTGTAAGCAGCCCATTTATTGCTTCAAGTGTTACATGAGAAACAGAGGCAACCAGAATATCTAAAAAGTTTGAAGACTCCCCCCTGTATTGATATGAAAATTGAAGAAATGACAAAAAACTTTCAAAGAATAGCTACCAACTTGCAGAATTTTCTTTGTATTAAGCTGAGATGACAAAACCATCATGATAGCTGTCTCTCTTCCATACCGCATCACTTGCAAACCCTGATCTTTCTATATAGAAGCTGGTATTTTCTCTGTGAAGTTTAAAGCAGTATCTTTACACCTTATTAAGGGTCTACACTAATTTTTAAACAATAATATTTACAAATGCCACAAGAAAAGGACTTCTAAATGTAGGAATCTCCGAAGCAGCAAATCTGTAGTAGCGAGGTTGTTTATTGATCTATTGACTTTACATGGGCCATTATTTGTAAAAGCCTCCTATGACCAGCATTCAGATTTCAGTTATTGGTCAGTATTGAGTCCTTAGGGAAACATAATGAACAGCAGAGTTAAATAGAGGTTTTTAAAAGCCTGGGATTTGGGTTATGCACTAATTATGAAGTTTGAATTTGTTTCTGTGTCTGACTGTGAAAACAAAGCCCCATGCAGGCTATATTATTACAATCCCCACCAGCAGTAGAATGAGCAATCCACACATTTGCTGTGATTTTGCAAGTGCTGCATCACTTCACAAAGATCCCTGTCATTTCTCAAAAGATACAAGCACATCCTACAGGAAACCTTTACTGCTGTAATTCAGATTTTTTTCTCCTTTGGAACGTACTAGAGCCTTATGTATTGCTATACACAGACATGCTTTAGGTGACAAGATACATTCAAGTCTGGTTACTGATTGCACTCCCGCTCCCATTGTCATTTCCATAAACAGCTGACCTGCAACATATGTATGCTTACAAAGGCACAGCCTGATGTTTTAAAAATACAAAATCTAAACTGTATCATCACTTTCCCCCTTATGCAACTGTTTCCTATCAAATCAGGTAAAAGCTTTTGTTTTGGTGGTACTCAGTGGTGTCTGGAAAGATGGCCTTTAAGACTGTCTTGGAAAAAAACGAGCACAACCTCCCAAACAATCTTTCATAGCCTCATCCCTATTACCCTTATTCCCCACTAAATTGGGGATCATTGATTCAAAATCATTTATAGATTCAAAAAGAATCATTTGCGCTGTAAATGCTGGTGAGTAGCCCAGTTTATAGGACTGCTCTTGTTAAATTTTTTCATAACCTCTCTAACTTGTGGGGTTTGTTTCACTCCTTTGGATATTTTGGCTGTGGTGCTGCTAGGTGTCTGTTAATACATTAAGTAAATTACTGCTGTGCATTAAAGCAATGAAATTTGGCTATTTTAATGCTAAAATAACTAGCAGATTCTGTTTATTCCATAGCCGATTAGAAATCTGCCTTTGCACTGAAGCAGTATTTACAGGGTATTCACATAGCAGACACACAGTGTAATCTTCTTTCTCTGCAGCTGACAGCACACAGAGATGTTCAATGTAAAACTCAATGATGTACAAAGAATTTGACTGCTATGAGATAACTGGTCCTTTTCTTAACCCTCTCCTGATGGATTGTGGGAGGCAGACAAAATAAGGATCTGCTACCAGGCTGATAAGTCATTTCTGTTCTCAAAAATAGGAAAGCAGGGCCATATTAAAGGTGAAACCATTTACAAAGATATCCCTGTGGAGAAGGAGATGGACAAAAGTTTGTATGTGATGTTTGAGTACCTATTAAAAGAAGCAGGAACAAAAAACCAACAGATCAAAATATGCCTTTTGCATATGCCTTTTAATTCTGAGACAAACTTCTGAAGAATGCTAGCCAACATATTCCAGCATAAGGAACAGAAATTAGGCTAAGCACTTAAATCACCCACTTGCTTTTCAGAGGGTATTTGAAACTGAAACACAAAATGTAATTTCCTACCTTTAGGCATCAAATAATGAAACTGCTGACAAAATTAGTGTCTCTCAGCAGCCATGAGTTCGAGGAAGCTCAAAGACTTAGACCAAATCATCATACACAGGTAAGACTTCTTCTGCTCCCTCCCTCCCTTCCTCCCCCATGTTTCTATATGATGTCATACTTGTTGCAAACTTCTAAGCATGATGCAATCAACACAAAACATTGTCTTAGGGACAGCCATGGCTGACATCTAGTGAATGTGATGGAAAGGTTCACCTTTACTTCCATGGCTACCACCCCGATCATAATCCTTTATTTTTGTAAAGGTTGGTCTGGCCTTTAGATAAATTTGTAACACTGGCATGTGCTCATCTCTCTAGGATTTAAGAGCACTAATGAGATGCTGTCTTCCCAGAAGTCTTTTTATGTATGTATTTACACGCATGCACACTTCCAAGCACATGTGTATAGGAAAGCCCTAGTAAACATGACAAGGTATTACCTTGAAATAGTCCTTGATTAAAACCATTTAATTCACTGAAAAAGTGCTTGCAATGCTTATTTCAACACAAGAAACCAGTGATATAACAGGAACTTGATGGTGGGTGTGCTGTTTGGAGAACTGCCTCTAGGAATTACTGAAAACTTCCTGAACCTCATTTCTGTATTCCCACAGAGGGACAGAGATCTCGAAAGTGCTGTAACAAACAATCACAGCCTTGTTTCTAAATAAAATATTGGGTTTCTTCAGCTAAAAAGGTAATGATATTTTCTATTTTGTTGTCTTGACTTCTTGGTTCCTTTGCTGCTCTGACTAGTTGGTAGCATGTAGAAAGAGTCCTCTAAAAACTTATTTTCTGATGTAAATCTTATTAAAACACACAGATATATTTCTCTGGCTTGGATTTTTGTAGAAGCCTGTTCTGACAAAAGCTATATATTTTAGATCTAACAAACATTTTTTTCAGGTACTCTGATTAAAAAGGACAAACTTTGTCAACACATTTTCTTCTCCACAGGAGAAAACGTTTGTTTCACTTTCAGACTTCACTTGAAGCATCAGACATCAAACCTTTGCCCTTGAAATTACAGGCTGCACAGTTTCTGAAGGACGTGCAGGATTTTTATTTGCATGTTTTCAGTTTCTAGTACTTTACAACTGAAATGACTATTGTGGAGAGAAAAAAGAAGCCTGAATAAAGAGAGCTGAAGCAACTGAGATCTAAGACCATTATTAGACATTTAAAACCATTCACCTTATTGACTAAAATAAATCTGGTGAGTGCCATCCCATATTTATTTTTGAAATGCTTTAGATAGTCCTTTTCAATTTTAATTTCTGAATTCTTAATGTCATCTATACCTGTAAGTTAACTTGGATGCAAGTGAAAGAAACCCAACCCTTTCTGTGAAATGGATCACAAGGTAAAATAACCCACAAAACCTTTTTCCTTTGCCTTTCATAAAGAAGGACAGTCCCCATGGACTGACTTGCCCTGTTGGAAGGACAAAAAGACACTATTGGGTGATACTTGGGTACTGGGTGATACCTAGAAACCAGGGCAGCTTCTCAGAAGCACCAGGTTTGGGAGTCAGTTGTGCTTTCTGTTGTCTACCCTGACTGAAGTGCTACACACTCAGAAGAAATGTTTTAAATATAAAGATTACAGTGACAAGCACTGAAAAACTAGGAAATACCAGACTCCATCTAGCTCATGAATATGTATTTTGCTGCCGCTATTAATTACATGATCACAAACCACTTTTTCACAAAGTTCTTAACTGGTTCTCCCTGAATAATGAGCAATTGCTGACTATTTTTAATTCACTACGTAGTTTTTGCCCTAAGCCTTGGGAATGAAGTGAGAGAAGGTAACCTGCACTGTTGTGCTGGTTTTGGCTGCAGTAGAGTTAATTTTCTTCACAGTACCTAGTAGGGGGCTATGGTTTGGATCTGTGCTGAACACAGTGTTGATAACACAGGGGTGTTTTCATTACTGCTGAGCAGTGCTAACACAGAGTCAGTAACTTTTCTGCCTAACAAAGACAAGGGCAAAGTCCTGTGACTGGGGCAAAATAACCAAAGAGCCCATCACAAGCTAGAATCTGTGTGTCTGGGGAGCAGCCTTTCTGAAGGGGACATGGAGGTCCTGGGGGACAAAGCTGGGTCCTGGGTAACTAATGCTGCTTACTTGCTGCAGCAAGAAAGGTAAATCAGATCCTGGACTGCATTTGCAGGGGCATTACTAACAGAGACAGAGATGTGATCATCCCACTCTAGTCAGTGCTTAACAGGCTGCACATGGAACTATTCTAGGATTCCATGAGTCTATGATACTATGTCCAGTTCTGCTTCTCACAATTTAAGAAAGACACAGGCAGACTGGAGATGGTCCAAAGGAGTGCCACAAAGATGACCGAAGGGTTAGAGGACCTGTCCAATGGAGGAAAGACTGAAGGAGGTAGGTCATTTTTCCCTCAAGAAGGGAAGGCTCAGGGTGAACCTCATCACACTGTATTCCAGTACTTAAAGGGTGGCTACAAAGAGGCCAGAGGATCTCTTTTCATAAGGGGCCACATGGAGAAGACAAGTTGCAATGGATACAAGTTGCAGGGGAAAGGGTTTCATAAGAAAGAATTTTTTTTATAGTAAGAACAATCACCCACTGGAAGAACTCCTCGGGGATATTGCAAAGTCCCCACTGCCGAAGGTTTTCCATACACAGTTGGACAGGGTGCCAGATAATCTCATCTAGGCTTCCTTACCTGTGAAAGGTTGGAACAGATGATCTTTCAAGGCTCTTTCCACCCTGGGCTGTTCTATGATTCTATGATCACCCAAATAGATTCACTAATTTTTGATGAAATTCAGAAAAATTCTTTGTAGGGAAGAGGTTCAGTTTGAAGAAGTTAGGGATTGACTATTTATAGAAAAATGCAAAGATGATCTTATTCTGGGAGTTTTAGGCAACCATAATGGTAGATGGTGCTTTCATTTCTTCCTATGCATGAAATGTCATGAATCTTTTGTTTTTATTTATTCTTACAATTAAATCCAAGTGGTACAATACAGGCAAAAACCTATACAGAAGCAGTTAGATGAAATTAATTTGGGGAAAAAAACAATAATCAATGGATCTATTTTAACCTGGAATGCTAAAACTTTTCAAATCAAAACATATTGCTCTCCAATGCTCAATGAGCACAGAAAAGGATTTTAATGGGGAGAGATAATTGTATAAAAATAATTCAAAAGTAAAAGATAAAATTGAAATAGCTTCAAACTAGTAAATACAGATTGCCTGATTTTGAAGGCTTAGAGCTGTCTTTATGAATACAAAACAATTATCCGTATATAATTGAAATTATTATTGCTGTACTAACCATAAGCTACTGATTGTGCTAATGCCTCACTGGCCCAGTTAGTTAGGGTAAAATACTACTCCTATTAAAGTGGTTAGAAAAGTACAGACTTTATTTCAGCCTTACTGAATTTCTAAAGAAAATTTAGGAGTAGGCTTGATTTGCAGTGAAGATGCCATTAGTAAGAAAGAAGATAGAGCCTTAAATTGCTTTAACTCTTTTCACTGTTCAATTCTCTGCCATATCACACACAAAATAACCGAGGTGAGCTGGAAAGTCTTTCTTGCCTTGTGAAAAAATAAAGAATTTCAAAAATTGAATTGATTCATTGGATCAAACACAACAATCTGAATTTTGTCTTATAGCAAATTTTAGTAAGTTATTTGAATAACTGTAAACATTTTAGTTAAATGATTTACAATGATTCATTGCCACTTTTGTGATTTTTATGTTCTAAAATAGACTTCTCTTAAAAATTTCAAAATTTTTAAGAAAAGGTAGTGCAGTTGTGAAAACATGCCTAAGTATGCAGCTCAACATTTTATAGCTGATCTAAAATAACCCCAAAACTTGAATGCAAATAGTTCTTTGAAACTGAATATCTTCCATTATAAATCTTTTAAACACATCTTTTAAGACAATTTAGTAGGAAAATTTTTTACTAGCCCCTTAAAATGTACCACATGGGATGCTTACACCTAAGTATTAATTCTAGGTTTTTACTGAGCTTGGAAAGTAAATTTCTGACTTTTATGACTGCATTTACTCTAATTATCTTTCATTTCAAGTAGAATATACAGGATTGCCTGGCTGGGACCTCAGCTTACTTCCCAACATAGAATCATAGAATCATAGAATAGTTAGGGTTGGAAAGGACCTTAAGATCATCTAGTTCCAACCCCCCCTTCCATAAGCAGTGACACTTCACACTAAACCATGTCACCCAAGGCTTTGTCCAGCCTGGCCTTGAACACTGCCAGGGATGGATGCCAGGCTGCCACGCACGTTTTCTTCAGTATCTCTGCATCCACGTCATGCCCCCTGGCAACAGGAAGTTATCTGAAGAAGTCACACCTGAATGTGCATCACCCCTACAAGAATCTTAATTACCAGTAGAACTCTGTGCAATAAGGGTACAGCTCCTGACAGACATTTTTTCATTGCTAAACTGAGTGATCAGAAAAGTGAGGGAAATTTGGTTGAAGGGTGAAGGTGTAACTCTTGGCAGGGTTCTCTTCTGTCCCCCTGCTGAGATTACCTGTCTGTGACAGCAGTGGCAGGCAGAAGTGTGTCTGCACCTCAGCTGCTTCAGTGTAGCTTGGATTCCAAAGCTTTAATGCCCAAGAACAGTGGTATTAACACTCTGGCTTTGCACTGGAGAGATGTGAATGCACATCTCCTCCTGCCAGTTCCACTGTGTGTGTTGTACCCTGTGACAGAGGAGGTAATGGGGACCTGGTGGTTTCCTGAGAGAGTGCCTTTCCCATGCTCAATTCTCATCTTCACAGTACTCATTTCTCAGGACTCATAGTAAAATTAAACCAAACGGACCTTAAAGAATAATTTCTGTTGGCTATATCATTGAAGAGGTAGTATATTCATTCTCTGTGTGGCACTGTTATAGTCCAAAATGAAGTACACAGAAATATAACCAATTTGGGAAAATTATTGAAATCCAGAGAAATTGTTCTCCCAGCATGAGTTAACATTAGCAGATTTTGGCTAGTCTGAGTTTTCACTGATATGGGTTAGCTGATTTGGGATGTATTACAACTCAGCATTTTAAACATTGCACTATTTATTGCTACTCTCTTTCTTCCTCTTAATTGCAATGCTAGAGTTAATGTAATGAACAAGATCATTAGCATACCAAAGACAATAATAGGGAAACTTTTGCTGCAGCCTTAAGCCAATCTCATGCCTGCACTGACCATCCAGATAATGCCATCTCCCTCTTACTCTCTCACACACACAAACACTTTGCAACTTGTTCATATTCAGCATAGGAATTAGGGCAGACCATTATAATTTGTGGTTGCATATTGAAGCTAGTGAAGTAATTAGAGTGTCCTACAAGTCTGATTTACTTAAAACCATAGGAATACCCAAGAGCCAAGAAATCATCTTGATTAACTCAGATCAACACAGCCCTCCAACAAGCCTGGATTCATCAGTGCCTTTAGCAAGAAGACTTGCAAAAAAAATGTGTGGACTGCCACATACAGATAATTTTGTACTGTTTGCAAATAACCCTGTGTAAGATCTGAACTGTGTAGCCCAGCCAACAAAACCCTCCCATAAAACCAGCAGAAATAATTTTGCACTGTAGCATTGCAGCTTTGGATGCAGTCTCAGCTTAATTAATAACCAACCCTTACAATTTTGTGGGCCACTTCTCAGCACTATCACACATTTCCTTCAGCATGCTTGCCTGCTTTTGGAGAAACAACCACAAGATTGACAAGCTCATGAAACAAAATTACCCCCCTTAAACCAGAAAGAAGGCATCCTCTCAAGGTCATGTTCAGACAAATGGCATGAGCTGTTTGCTAAATCTCCAGCAATTTACCTGGGCTCTGGATAACCAGAATCCTTTGGTATCCTCTGCAGCTCTAATGCCAGTTCCTCCTACTTTTCTTCCTACGTCTCCTATATCCAATTCATTGTAAAGTTTCAAGGGGGAAAAGTAGTTGCAAAGGTTATTCTAAAACTCAAATCTAAAGGCATTTTTAAATACTGCTGAACTCACTGCAGATGCTATACACTAGAGAAAGAACTGCAGAAGTGTCACAATAATACACTAATTCCATTGCTAGAAGAAAGGGAGAAGACTTCAATCAATCTTGAAATTAACTTTACATTTAAAACTGTAACAAGCTCTGCACTGTATAGTGTCAATTCTTTTATCATGATTACTTGTTATGTGTCGAACCATTCAGTCGCACCTCCTATTGTGCTGTGATTGAGTTCATGGCAGCAAATACACTGGTCATAAAAACAATGAAAGCTTGAATGCTGCCCAAAGTATTTGTTTCACCAAAGCTGAATAATCAAGTGCACATTATGATTTTTTTTTGTCAACAAGTTTAATTTAGTTCTGTTTAACTGATTGCTTATGCCTTACCCATTTTTTGCTACTTAAAGGAGGTCTGTAGGACAAACAAGAAGTACAATGGCTAGCTAAGGCTCATATTTCTGTAAATAAAGGAATGGATGAGATTTTTTTTACATATTTGTTTCACAAATCCTCCTCTTTTCTACCAGTATCCCTTTTGCCCATTTTAAGTTCCTGGATACAACTGATGGCTTCAAACCCGTCAACCTGGATTCCTAAACCATTTTTGGTGAAGTACAAACCCTTTGAAGTTTCAAAGACTTGGATTGCTCATAGCATGTGCGCACTTGCTCCTTTTAGACATGCTTTGGTGCTCCAAAGTTTGAAAACATCTGGACTTGGTGGAACTTGATGGTGAGTGTATCAGTATGTGTAGCAGGGGCAAAGAGATTGCAGTAAAAATGAAGGCAAACCTCAGACTCATCTGCCATACTAATTAGCACTGGGGAGAGTGTATGTTTTCCACTAGCAGAGAATGTCAAAGCCTACAAGGGCCACTGTTGTGCATGGGGACAGAGAGGCTGAGAGTATGAGTGCTTCTGAGTTCAGCTGCAGGAGTGTCCCTGTCTCTTTCTTCACCTTCATACATGCAGAGGTGTAAAAGCATATTACACAGGGAGAAGAAGGTTTATAGCTGAAGGGGCCAAGGTCAAGATCAACATCTTCCAGCACACCTAACCATGCTACTAGCTTTCTGTTAACTGGTTTGTCCACAACAGTAGATATGGGATTCTAGAAAATAAAATTTATTTTTAAGATGTGGAAAGCTCTGAATTTTGCGTTACAATCTTTACATGAAATCTCTTTATTTGAAGTCTTGCGTGAAAATTGTTAAATATTTTACTTATTTTTCCACTGAAACCCTGACAACTAAAGAAATTCCATGTTCGAATTCCAGGTCAATAAAATACATTTTACTCCTTCTTTGAAGTTAGGTGTAAATTTTAACTTCCCCTGTTTACTACAAAGACATTTTTCACCAGAAAATAAAAATGACATTTTAGCCTTCTGGTCTCAGTGTGAATATTTGAATGCAACCCCACAAATAGATGAAGAAATGCACCAAGGTGAGTATGTGTGGAGAAAAAAAATGAGAATGGTCTGTTTTGGCTGTGATTAAGAGTAGAAAACAAAGGGGCAACACAGAGTGATGGAAGGCACACAGTTATTCATGGCAAATTTTGCAGATCATTTTCTCTGCTTCACAACCTTTAAGTGATGGTCCACTTTTTAACCTGCTCCATAAATCTGAGGACACTGAAGATATGCCCACAATACTACTTTATTAACTACACATAATGAGGTGTACAACACTTCAAATAACAATACATCAGTCAGCAGAGCAGGAAGCCAAAATGCATGGCTTGGTTTGGCTTGCTGTCCACCTTTGTTCAAGCAATTATAATGGCTTGGGGCTGAGATTGGAAAAATACAAGAGATGGTATCATTTATCTTTTCTTTTTTTTTTTTTTTTTTT
>NDXB01014598.1:31765-59518 GCA_002631895.1 Agapornis roseicollis
GCCTTGAACAAGGGATGGAGCACTCACAACTTCCTTGGGCAACCCATTCCAGTGCCTCACCACCTTAACAGGAAAGAAATTCCTCCTTACATATCCAATCTAAACTTCCTTTGTTTAAATTTTAACCCATTACTCCTTGTCCTGTCACTACAGTCCCCAATGAAGAGCCCCTCCCCAGCATCCCTATAGGCCCCCTTCAGATACTGGAAGGCTGCTATGAGGTCTCCACACAGTCTTCTCTTCCCCAGGCTGAACAGCTCCAACTTTCTCACCTTAAATTGCCTACTGAAGAAAAGTGTACACCATCCTTTAAAATGGGAAATGAAAAGAAAAAACCAAACCAACAAAAAACAACCCACCAAGCCTATGTCAACATTTTTCATTGGTTTTGTCTGCATTTTCTAAGTTATTTACAATACTCACTATTAGTGAGAAAAGAATCCTCTGTTTTCACACTTTTTCATTCAGAAAGCATGGCATAATCTAAACTGTGTTTGGTTAATAAGTAAGTATTAATGAGTGAGAATTGTTCTAAGACCTGGTATTTTTTCAGGCAAAAAGCTGAGGATAAGCTAGAAATGTTCATTACACTACTGGGACCAGTTACAGAACTAGAGAGGTGTTTACCTACTAGGATGATATTGCAGGCCAGCTGTGACCATATTCTTCCACAGAGAAGCTGAAACAGGTTGCTGTAGGTAATGGGGGGGATGCTGGTATGTTTCTTGTGTGACAATACCAATGCCTGCATCACTAGTTCCCTTTGTGACTACAGGACAGGTCTTTCAACACTCTGGATGCAAAATCCTATAACTGGGAGGACAGAACTTCCCTCTTAAGCCTTTCAACCATTTATTCTGCAAATCTATCCTCAGAGGTTAGACATGCACCATGTAGCTATGTGTCAGTGCAAGGTTGCTGGGATTTCCTCTTTATAGCAGCCATCATATTGCAGCCATGTCTTGATAACAGAAACACTTAAATGAAAGCATCCTGAAAGTAAAAATCACACCAGCTACAAAAATTATGGTACAGAAATAGAAGCCCAACTTAATGTGCCGAGTTGCCCATGCTTCTGCAAGCAACACACTTTATGAGCCAGGCTAAGAGGCAACAGGCTGTCTGAGAGCTGTTTGCCACCATATCCATGTTATTCTAATACTTATCTAGTGCTCAGTAGCTTGACAGTTTTGTTACAGAGGTATAGCACTTTTAGTCTCCAAATCAATTTAAATAGCAACTACAGCAAGACTGTCTAGCAGTGACATAGGGAATGGTTTATAGAAGCAAGATTTGAGGCTAAAAAAAGTAACTTTCCTGCTTATATTGAAATGGAAAAATCCTTTTTGTATTGATATGGAAAACTCCTATTGAATACCTAAAAGCAGCTAGGGAGTGAACAATAACTACAGATTGCAAATGCCAGGATCAATGGCAAATGAATAATATGGTACAAAGGGACACTCTCCTTTTGAAATACCTGAACTTGGCCTGATTTCCACTGAACTGGCTACTATGCTGTGAAGTCAGACTGGGGGATTGTGACTGTCCTTTTAGGCCTTCCCACCTCCTCTGTTTTAGTTCCACAGCCTAAGCTGAAACTCAGAGAATGGCCTTCTGGCTCATAAGGTGCTTCAGAGCGAGCAAGGAGATAATCAGATACCTACCTGACACTAACAATCCCTTCCTAGCAATAAACAGGCAAAATAACACCTTCTTCCTAAAGGGTGGAAGTATGTCATGCAGATTTTGGACTTTAAAGACGTTTTGTGATTAAATATGCAATGTTTGATACCACTAGAAGAACTAATTTTGCACGGAGGTTTCTGGGACTATAAGATCAAGGTTACTGCCAAATATGTGTATGAATTTAAGCTTTTAAATAGTGATCTGATTTTAAGTTTCTGAATAGCTGTAATTCTCATTCACTCACTATCGCAGGCTAACTATTTCCATTTACTTAGGTATTTTATCTTAACATAGGTGAATTTGAAAATGCTTGCCTAAGCAGTCAGCAAAATTTATGTCCACAGAAAGAGTATTCATTGTGAGTTAATAATGATAAGATGAAGGGCTAAGGCCTGCTTTTTCTATAACTGCATTATTGTTTGTGTTGCAGCAACCCAGATGTTGGTGACATTTCCATTAAGCTGCTACGAAACTGAAACTAATTATGGACACAGAAAACACTGACTGAGATAAAGGCCAGTTAAGAAAGAAAGCATCAAGGTAAACTTCTCACAAAATCTGTATTTTGCATCATCAAGACCTTTCTTGACAAGCTCCATCTCTGCTCTTTATATACATAGAAAATTAGCATATCATTTGATAATGACCTATCAAAAACCTATGCTTTGATTACAAGCAGCTGCTTTTGATTACAATCAATGAATCACTAATTTGTGCTCAACCACAGAACAGTTGGACTCCATCTATTATTCATTCTTGAAGTGCAAATCCTATTTAGAACTGGATTCCGAATTTCACTAAAGCTTCTACCCTCTCGGCTATTAATAATTTTGTTTTGAAGTTAGGTCTCTAAGGTTTCATGATGGCTTCTTTTGTTATGCTTAAACTCTGAAATAATATGCTCAGCTGTTGCCCAGATCTATGCATCTTTTGCACTGGCTATGTGTGGAATAGGCTAATTTAAGTCTTCTAACAACCACATGATACAAAATCCCTAACCTTTATATCCAGTATAAACAGAATTATATTCATAAGGAACTGATGTAGTATGGTCTGAATGTATGGTCCCTGATTTTTTTTACAACATATATATATGTATGACACAATAAAAAGATACACAAATATCAGATGCCTTTTCAATTCATGGTATTTAACTTGAAATAATGGGATATAATGCACCCTTGTATAATTATGCGTGAATAAAGACACACGTTCTTCAGGTAAATCCAAACTTTTTGACCTCTAAGATCTCATGTTCAACAGTTTTGATTACATTATCATTGGTTCAGGATAAGGAACTATGTTTTTTCTTGGATTATCAATGAGACTGTCCATAAGGGTGTGTGAATGACTTCTGCTGTCCATAACAGTATGTGACTTCTATCTTTCTTGTGTAAGCTGCTTCCAGAGTAAGTCTGGCTCAAAAATCTGCGTGACTTTATCAATCAACATACAAGTGACCTCTCATTAGATAAATGGATGGTGACTAGGTTCAAAATGAAACTAATGATCAATGCGTGCTGGTTTTCTATCAACAAAAAATAATAAATGTTACCATCAAGCAAGTAAAGTCCAAAATGTCAAAAACTCCCCAGCATTCAATTTGGATGGTAGGTCTGATAGATGGATACCTATAAATTCAAAAGGTCTACTTTAAACAACTCTTCAGCTTGCTCAGTGTATGTGGAAACATTTTCAAAACACAGCTCACCTCAGAGCCTAAATACTGTTCTTAAGCTAAATGTGAAACAGAAAGCTCAGGCTTGGACCTCAGTCTTGTAGAACATCACCAGCACCTTGCTTTCATGGGTTCTCTCACTCCTCAAATGCCTCATGAAACGGGACAGAAACTGTGACCCTGAAAGGCACCTGGAAACCAGTGCCAAATACCCTGGGTGTGCATTCCCAAACTGTAAACCTGAGGAAGGAAAATGTAGGTATCTTGCTGATAGTGCGGTAGTCCAGACAGAAAATCAGTTTTGACAAGAGAATGTGCTTAGTAAACAATATTGCCTCTTAAATTTACTCTCAAATTGCATTCTAATTCTGCGAATGAGATTTACCACCCACATGTCAGTTTGAAACAGCAGGCACAATTAGTTGCAAGTGGAAAGTGATACCCATAAAACCAAAGATGCAATTTAAAAATCACACCTCAAGTTTGACAGACACAGGCTCCTGGGGATCTCAGTGCAGTCCACATCTCTAATGAATACTTCCTGCTCTTCCTATCTCTGACCATTGTCTTTAATATAAATCTTACCTTGTGATTTTTTTTTTAAATAGTCAACAGAATGCTGAAATCTGTAACTCTTATTCATGTTAATAAGTACTCAATCATTGCAACAGGATCTTGATACACATTGAGACTGCTCCTGAGAATAAATTACTTCCCATAGAGTGTAAGGACTCAGGCCCATTTTTATTTACACATTGTATGTGAGATTCACAGAAAGACCGTGAAAATTCAGCCAGAGGTCTCATTGCAAGAGTTGCTGGGAGCTAAGTGCTTTTGAATATCTGGCACATAGTACCAAACATCTGACAATCAATCAATCCATGAGACAAATTTTGCCCTCAGATCTATGTTGCTCCCACTGAAGTCAGCAAGTCACACATACTTCACCAGGGAATTTGACCATAATAGAGCTGCTAAGGCTGACTGACATTTTA
Organism: Agapornis roseicollis; assembly: GCA_002631895.1. Lineage (NCBI taxonomy): Eukaryota > Metazoa > Chordata > Aves > Psittaciformes > Psittacidae > Agapornis > Agapornis roseicollis. The sequence continues at coordinate 36,128 of NDXB01014598.1, forward strand.
GAGGTCATTTTTAAGTAAGGTAGTTCATTAGAAAAATAGCCATGTAACTAAACATTTAACCACCAACACATAGACTTGAAATGTCAGGGAGGAATAAGTGTTACGTTTGCAAGTCTTTTTATTTCCCAGGGAAAGCTACATAACTCACTAGGCCCTTTACAAACAAACAAACAAAAAGAGGAAAAGAAATGGCTTCATGCTTTTGAAACACCTCTGGGAAAACACAATGGCTGAGCAGAGCCGCACAGCAATTCAGCTATAATGGCCAGTAGCTTCAAACAACACAAAGCCTGCATAAATGTCAGATTTCCATTACTGGCAGCCTGAAATCTTTGCAATAGAGTTGTTTCTATCAAGATGTGACATCACCATATGCTCTAATTACTATTTAAATACAGACTATCATATCAGAAATCTTTTAATTTATAAACACATCTGCAGACCAGGACACAGGTAGATACACAGTGAAACTATTATTGATGGTTACCAGCAAAATAAATGAAGGGGAAAAAAACTCATCAAAGTGACAAACACACGTTTGGTGCTCACAGCTCTATTCACTGTATCTTATGGGACTGCAGGATCTGATCTTTGATAAGACATCACCTAGAGGGAAAAATTGAACTTCTGTGGTCTACGGCACAGATCTAGATTGAGGGAATAAAGCTAATGAAATCTGCATCATATTCGGGAAGTCATGGCAATCTGGCTAGGTTCCCACTGAATGAAAAAGGGGAACTATAATCCCCATTTTTAAAGAGGGCAAAAAGGAAGACCCAGGGGACTAGAGGCCAGCCTTTCTCACCTTAATGCCTAGCATGATCATGCAGCAGATCCTCCTGGAAACTATGCTAAAGCACATAGAATGTAAGGAGGTGATTGGTAACAACCAAAAAAGCTTCACCAAAGACAAATTGTGCCTGGCAAATTTGGTGGCCTTCTAGGATGGGGTTATCATGTTGGGAAGAGTGACTGACATCATCTACCTGGACTTTCGCAAATTTGATGCTGTCTTGCACAATATACCTGTCCCTGAACTGGAGAGACATGACTTTGACAGATGGATTACTCAATGAGTAAGGACTTGGCTGGCTGACTGCACTCAAAACGTTGTAGTCAACAGCTTGATGTCCAAGTGGAGACCAGTGACAAGTGGTGTTCCACAGGGACTGGGACTGGGACCAGTACTGTTCAACATCTTTGTTGGTGGCCTGGACAGTGGGATTGAGTGCACACTCAGAAAGTTTGCTGACAACACCAAGCTGTGCGCTGCAGTTGCCACACTGGAGAGAAGGGATGACATTCAGACATCATTTGAGAGGTGGGCCAGTGTTATCCTCATGAGGTTCCACAAGGCCAAATGCAAGGTCATGCACCTGGGTTGGGGTAATCCCAAGCACAGCTACGGGCTGGGCAGAGAATGGATTGAGAGCAGCCATGCGGAGAAGGACTTGGGAATGCAGATTGATGAAAAGTTCAACATGACCTGTCAATGTGCATTTACAGCCCAGAAAGCCAACCATATCCTGAGCTGCATCAAAAGAATTGTGACCAGCAGGTGAAGAGAAGTGATTATCTCCCTCTACTCTGCTCTTGTGAGAATGCACCTGAAGCCCAGCATCCAGCAATAGGGCCCCAAAAAGAAGAAGGATGTGGACCTGTTGAAGTGAGTCCAGAACAGGCACTCACTTCAATGATCAGAAAGCTGGAGCACCTTTCCTAAGAAGACATGCTGTGAGAGTTGGGCTTGCTCAGCCTGGAGAAGAGAAGGCTCTGAGAAGACCTTATAGCAGTCTTCCAGTACCTATGTAGTACCTGGTGGCCTATGGGAAAGCTGGCAAGAGCCCTTTTATGAGGGCATGTAGTGATAGGAGACAGATTAATAGCTTTAAACTGAAAGAAGGTAGATTTAGATTAGATCTAATGAAGAAATTCTTCACTATGAGGGTGGAAAGACACTGGAACAGGTTGCTCAGAGGAGCTGTGGCTGCCCCATCCCTGGAAGTGTTCAAGGCCAGGCTGGAAGGGACTTTGAGCAACCAGGTCTAGTAAAAGGTGTCTCTGCCCATGGCAGGGGTGTTGGCAGTAGATGATCTTGAAAGTCCCTCCCAACCCAAACCATTCTGTGATTCTGTAATTTTATGGTGCAATGCACAATACATAGTTATTGAAAATAATGCATCTCATTATCGGGATTTTGGGTTATGGGAAACCCTACAATAAATTTCTGGAAGCCTGGTGTTGGCTAGATGTGGCTGTCTCTTCACATTTTATTTTTGTTCATTTACAATTTAATTTGTTATATGAAGGGCAGAGACATATAAATATCTACACACAAGCTCCATGTGCTCTTTCATTCAATGTTAAATTTCTTTTCCTCCTAGTTTGCAGAAGCATAAGCAAAGAACTTAAAGACAGTGAAGAAAAAACAAAGTCATGTAATTAAAAATTCAGAAATTGCCAAGTTTTGAGTGCTGTTTTAGAACATGAGTGGGGTAATTATTGATGAAAAAAATCCTTTAAGTAGGATGGATATGATATGCAGCACTGAAAGACAGATATTTTCCAGTGGTAGGAATTATCTGTTGAGAGATTTAAAAAACACTGGTGAAACACCTATGTGACTTACTTTTCACAGGAGAGGTAATTGCAGCTTCCCTAAAGTTCACTGTAAATTTCTGGTGTTCTGGTGTTTTCTTTTCAAAATCAACTTAATCAAAGTTAAAATACAAAAGACAGAGCCTTTTAAAGATATCTTTCCATTAACTATAAGTTTTTATCATCTTAGTATGATCTTTTACAAAATATCTGCCCATTTTGCTATGGGAATAAGGAATAATGAACTGGGGGAGGCTACTGAGAGGAGAACATAATTTTCAAGACCTACAGGTACCTCCATAAAATACTTCCTGGTCCATTGTTTGCCCAGTAACTTCATCTGTTTATTTCCTTTGTATCTTTACCTCCAGATAGAGCTTTTTTTGTAACACTGCTGTAAATCTAAGCATAAACCAAGCTGAATTTATCATCAGATATTTCATAAGCATGAAAAAGAAGATAGGATAAATGCTAAGTAGAACAATTTGCATAAAAGCGCAAACCAAAATTGCAGCTACCTTCAGAAAACAGAATTATTCCTAGAAAAGTGCTTCCCTGCACCGTAATACACATAAATCTTTTTTCCGTTCCCACTTCAGTGCTGGCTGGATTTCCTGGTCTTACATTTCTGGAGGCTTCCAGAAAGGGAGGCAGTGCCATAGCACGAGTAAGATTTAATTCTGATATTAAAATAAGAAAACTATTGTTCCCTAGTATCCAGCTGGATTAGATTGATTGTGAGTGAAAAGGACATAAATTGAAAGTGAATTTTAAAACATTAAGCTTGCAAAGATCTGAAAATCTAGGCAGCAGGCAAGATCCAAATGGACAGACACAATGTCTTCAGGGGTACTGTTCACAAGGGGTGGCACTTCTACAGACTTACATATCTGTGAGCACTTAAAACACGATTAAAAGTTCTTGCTAGTGTCCATCAACACTCACTGCCTAGTGCCTGAGGAACAAAGTGGATGGGGCAAAAAGCTGGTTCTCCCAAATTCAGTCCCACAAAGAAAGACAGTCACCCTTCTGTCTCAACTTTGAGGAAGTATGTATCAGCGACTTCCTTTCAAATCCAGCTATGGTAAAGGTTTCATTAAAAGAATGTCAGCATTTCCTATTGCCTTTTCTTTAAAAAATAAGATGTGCAAACTAGGAACCTTGAATAAGCTGATGGAGTTTTTAAATCAGCTTGTATTCTGATGCTTGAACTGGTCGCAGAACTATCTTTCTTTTATTATCATTTTCTTTTGCTGAGGCAAATGAAAAGCAGAAGGCATTATTTCTGAGAGAAAACCAAACAACTCAGGTCTGTGTACTATGCCAAAACAAGCTATCAAATTACTGCATAAAGGGACCTAAAGGCATGACCTATACATTTATTTTTGCTCACGTTTTTCACTGTTCTATTGTTTTTTATTGCAAAGTTTAATCAAAATTAATAGCAAGTCAGGCTGGCTTCAGATTGTTTGGAAACACTACAGAACAATTGTATTGTATCTCCACCTACTGTTAGCTCTTAGTTATCTTGAGAAGGGTACATCTATGGCATTTTAAAGCACTGACAAATGACACTCTGGGATACAAGCTGGGCAGGGCACGAGCAAGGAAACAGCAGACTGAAATGATGGGGAAAGCTCAGTTTTTGCCATTTTATTATTACAATAAAAGGGCTGCAACTGGCAGCTTTGAGATGCTTCTGTCTACTGTTTCTTTTCTTGTGTGAAAGTCAGGTGTATTCATGCAAAAGGAGCTAACAGCCTTTCTTTCCTCTTATTTCTATACATTGGAGATTTTTTCCTCCTTTGTATCTATGGGAAAATTTCTTGTGAAGTAGGGGCTGAGGGAAGCACCAGCATCCTTTGAAGTGCATAGTTTAAATACACTTCAGAAAAGGTTTCTCAGGAGCAACCTTGTATTTTACATTAATGAAAAGCTTTCCTCTGAGATTATGCAGATTTCCTGCAGATGTTACCTAACAACATGTGGACCATATCTTGCAATCCCTAAATATCCCTTGTTTTTTCCTTGGGTTAGAGTAACCCAAGCGAGTTTGGTAGTGTTACTGCAATAACTGCCTATCAGACGCTGTGCTGCTGAGAGCTTTTCCCAACTCTGAACTAGGCATTTTGGGGTAAGAAAAAGGCCAGACTGAAGGGCTCACTGCAACCGCCTCACTGGACCTGCCCAGCCTAGCCAGTAGAAGATGTCAAATACTTGGATATGGCTTCAGCCCTGCCTCATTCAGGGACTTGCTTGCACAGCACAGAAGCACTTACTTGCATTTAGGGTTCATGTAGCTAAACCATTTCTTTAGATAAACAAAGGAGGTCTGGTCTTTTCAAAGGACAAGAGCAAGATGACAGTTCCCCTTTTCATCTATACTTAGCAATCAGAGCATCTCTCTGTATGATTTGGGCCCTTATCCTGATCAGACAGCTCCTCCACCTAAGGGATCAGGACTCATCCCCCCAGCCAGATAGCTGAAGCCACCAGAGTTAGGGTTTCCCACTGAGGACCCTCTCAGTCCATTCTGTTGAAACTCTTCCTCTTTGTACAGCCAAATTAAATATTCATTGGGCCAGAGAGTAGTGAGCATCATCACACTGTAGCTTAATAGTTGTGGCAGTCCCCAGGGAGATTCCCATCTCTGCTCTGATGAATGTTGAAGTATTTTGCTATGAAGTATTTACTGGAACAAAGATGCAACAACATCCAGCTAGCGTAGAGCCTGGAGGGGCCAAGCACATGGGTAGAGTGCTGCAATGGGGAGGAGGGATTTGAGTTTGCATCCTGTGTCTGGGGTGCAGGTTAACTCAACTTGTATGCCCTAAGGGAAGAGTTTTTGAGTGCTGTGGAGTTACCTTCTGCTCCCAGCTGAAGCAAAGTGTTCCTGGGAAGCCTTTAACAATTACTAGACTGAGGCTAGAAAATCAAGCACTCTGGGTATAAGGAACAGCCAGGATTAAGGTTGCTTGCTCAAATCAGTCTTTTCCTGTACATGTATTTTGAATTTGTGTTTTTCTAGAAGACGCCTCTTCACTCAGGGCAGAGAGTGATCAGTGTTTTTTGTATCTATATTCACATTTGGCCACTGACCCTATTTACTTCATATTACACAAAGCCTTCTGTGATGACAGACATCAGCTGTAAGGACAGATTAATAACTTTCAATATATTCATTTCCTTCTTTGGTACTCATTATTCCAGTAAATAAACACTACAAAAGCTTAATGAATTTCATATCCTGCTTAAGACAGACATAAGTGGGTATTGTTCCTTCTGTGAAAAGCAGACTCGAAGCATAGAAGCATCTCTGTCAAAAAATACTCATTAATTTTGGGTACTCTGTGTAAGATGTGTCTATATTTTGTCATTTGTATATTTTTGCATACTCTCCAGTTTATACATCTGTTGCTTATGTGTTCACCAAACCTATGGGTCAAGCCTAAACATAATGTCTCATGTATGCAGAAAACAAGAAAGACATAGGAATCTCTGACAAAACTGTTGTAAGAAAATTACCTAACTACATATAAAGATTTTCTGGTAAAAACAAAAGAAATTTTGTCAGTTTAACCGAGAGACTATCTTGTCTCATCCACTTTCTGACTTTCTTAACAAATGAGATAAAGACCTCTTAATCTTTTGCTTTACCGCAAAGTCACAGTTCATTCTCAGACCTGACTCTTTCTGTACACAAGTGAAGCAGGGTTCTGTAAATAAACATTCTACCTTAATATACACAGAAAAGTGGGACAAATTAAGGGTGCATAAATGATATAAATGTTAAATTTTGAGGGTGTAACTTTGCATTTTCTTGGAAAGTTGTTTGTTTTTTTTTTTGATAATAAAAAATGACATCTACAAGATTTCAATTAAAAAAATACCCTTCCCTCTGTAATTTGAATATGCATCTTCATATTGACAGCAACATAGTTCATCACATAACTTAATACCCATCATCCAAACCTCTACCATTTGGGTTACTAGAATAATGTATGAGTAGTAAATGACAGTGGAAATACTACCATTGGTTCTGCATCCTGGTGCTGATGGAGGGGGACTCCCAGACAGCAAACAGTAACTTGGTGAAGGAAGATATTCTATGCACAGCTTTTGTGAGTACAGTCTTCTAAATCTGAACCCATCTTTCTCCTGGCCCCCTGTTTTTCGCCTACCCAGTATAGAAGTTTCTCTCCATAGTTGTCTTGGTCATAGGCTCTCCAGCCACTTCTTCTGCAGACCCAGGTGTGTATCATCCCTGGTTGACACTGGAGACAGTACCAGTAACACAAAGTCATCCTTAACACTCTCCTAAAATCTTGACTGCTGTGTTCTGTAGCATTGCTGGGGGCTGGAACTAGATGATCTTATGGTCCTTTCCAACCCTAACTATTCTATGGTTCTATGCAGCAAATGTCAAAGGGGCTAAAGTCCCCTCTGATAACCAAGTCTGTGTTACAGACACTTACTTGTTTAGAAAAGATCAACTTCCCTTATCATGCAGTTTGTAACAAACTCTCTGGCTCACGGTGCACAACTCTCAACAAGCTTTTGGCCATCCTATATGTCCTCATCTGTCCATCCATGGGGATGGATTTCCTGTGTAAACTCAGATGCTAAAATGAAGCAAGTTTCTTCAGGGCATATGCAAACCACACATATATACAGATTTATAACCACTTTGGAAAAGATTTCCTGGATTTCCATAAAAAAGAGCAAGTGATAAATCCTTATGATCTGAATCCCACTGCACATTAGCACTGAGCAAAAGTAACAGGGATCAATCACTGGGACAGTTGAAAGAAAAAAGCACCATAACTTTTCAGCACTGGTTTAAGGTTAATTTTCTACAGTTCAGTTTCAGAAGTGACCGAGTTGTTTGTGTTGTATATTTCCTAAGAAAATTCAGCCAGAGGTGATGCTACAAATTTTTATGATTAAATAATGATAAATAAAAAATGATTAAAGTTTGCAGCTGAAATTTCTTCTAACAGGCAGTGCCAAGAAACTTTAATCGTTGGTAATGATGTCCAATCTGCCTCCAGGTAGAAGCTATAAACAAAATATCTAAGAAAGAAATTTCAGTATGCTTATATGGGATAACTTTTCACCATACCTTGAATGTTGCCATTGATGAGAACAGTCTGCATCTTCATCAAAAGTGACTTTTATCTTCCAAAGAGAAAACACACAGCATAAAAATGTATCCTCTGTTATGCTTCCAAAAGCAGAAAAACTTGAAAAAGGCCCAACTTAAAAAAAGGAGCAAATACTTATCATAAATGCACGGGCTTCATTTTTGAGCTCATGTGCAGCATTGTTTCATATTCAAGTGAATTCATTCAGGAAGTACAATTGTCATAATTTTCTCTTAAGCTCTCAGGACTGACAGAGACAGCTAGCTTAAAGGAATATTATGTCTAAGGTTATATCTAAAGGAACAGTATGTCAAACATCAACCTGTACTTATGTCAGTCTCTAAATAAAAAAGGAAACTTCATGAGATTTGTGGGGCCCTGATATCAGCCTGGTCTTTGGTATAACTGTGATAATGGATTTATGATTTTTGGTTTAAAATGGGTGCAAACCTAGTTTTCTATACATCGGTTATGCTTTCTGGGTTATTTCTTTTAAATTAAGGCTGTGATTAACTTTGATGTGTCTATCAACTCTAGATCATAGGCTTACTTATCCAATACTGCTGGGAAGCTGAAATATTTTAATGACAGTCTAGGAATGAGAAAAACATTAAAGGAAAAAAATACTAAGGTCCCAATAAGAAAACATTACATAAAAGCCTTCATCTGAGATGCCTGCGTTCACCTAAAATATCCTTTCAAAGACAGAGATGAACCTTAACCATCAGTGTTGCTAAGTAGTCTGTTGCTACTGACTGTCATTTGCATTATGAAAACGATGTGAACTGCATGACTAATAGTCCAAAATTCTGGATTATTGCTACAAGATTACCAGAATATCAGAGAATTCCTCAATTGTGAAGATACAACCCAATTATTACATCACTTAATTTTTTTGGATTGCATCCAAGCAACAATCTATAATTTAAATAATTTTTGTGAGAAATTCAAACAAGCAGCATGGATCTATCAAAGTCTCCTGGAACACACATTCCCAATTGGCTGTAGCAAAATGCGAGCTATGTTCACAAGGAGTTATTTTAACAGCACCAGAAGTCTGTTTTATGTGCAAAAAACCCCACCCCAAAGCTAATAAAGCTAATGCCAGTAGGCAAAAGTGTCTTGAAAGTGAAACAAAGATAATGATATTATTGCCTAACTTGTGGCTGGTTTGTTTGGTTTTTGTTTTGTTTATGTGGTTTTGAGTTGTGGATTGTGGTGGGTTTTTTTGTTTGTTTGTTTGTTTGTTTTAATTTCTAGTATATCCTGTAATTTTAGGCAGCCTCCTGGTATCTCCCTGTATGTGAGGCAGGAGCTCCTTCTCCTGCAGCCTTTTGCTCCAAAGGCAATTCAGAGGTATATTCTGGAGGCAGGGGAAATACAAGATCTTAAGAAAATCAGCCCTGTTCACAGGAAAAACCCTCTGACTTAAAGATTCTCTCCCCCAGTATTGAAATTGTAATTTCAAATGTATATGGGATAACTTCTTTCACGTTTTTGACTGACTGTGCTGATGTTAGCACAAGATACAGAAGAACGTTGTGTTACTGCAAACAACTTTAATTTTGATGTATATAATTCATTTTTAATAAGGACAACTACATGTTTCCCCTTAGAAACTTATTTAAAAAGCCTGTAATAACTGTATTCTGCAAAGCATGGCTATTTATAGGCAAAAAACAAAAATCCAAGTATGCTGTTTTCAAAGAAATTGCTTAAGCAGGTGCATACTAAAAAGCTGAGTTTGTTTCTGCACAAAAGGCTATAGATTTTCACTGGTAATTCAGAAACATGATGTGCTTGTAGGTGGGCTTAAAAGCAGCAAGTATACAATATTTCCATATCAAACAAATTTTGATATGAAAGATTGCTCCTGCAAAATGTAAGAAAGCAACAACTTTCCCCATAAATAGTGATCATGTCTTCAGAAACAAGTTTTCAAAATTACTTTCCTGAAAATGGAGATAGGAGACAAAGGATCTTAAATGAGATGCCCAAATAGAACAGCTTAGTGTGGCATTTCAGTCCTGCCATTTTGAAAGCTGCCCTGTATTTTCCAAAACTGAAACACTTTGCTCTTCAATCCAGAGTACATAATGGGAACTCTGCATCTCGGGTTAACAACTTCCATGGAGGCTTTAGGATGCAGTGATTTACGCCATGCAATTATGTTCTTCCATTCTGACTGATACGAGCAACAAAACCTACCTATTTATTCTTGAATAACCGGCACAGATCAGAGGGTTTAGGGTTGGATGATACTGCAGATAGGAACCAGGTGTTATTGCACATTTGCCTTAGGTCCTCCCCCCACTGGTCCTCATGCTAGTTAGAATCTTATCGTATGATGAGTGTCAAAAATGGAGGAAAACCACTGAGGAAAACCAGACCTTTTTGGAAAAAACATGGGACTCAGGCTGGGTGACTTCCTCAGTCATCCATCCCTTGAAACAAAAGAACATTGCAGCAAAGAGAGGAAGTATGTTGCAAGGTAAGCAGGTGGCCTAGTTTCTCCCTTCTCATGATCAAAGAAATGAGAAGGAACGTCCCTCATTTTAAGAATGGTATAGTATACTCCAGGATTGCCTACTCTTTGGTTCCTGTCATTTAAAGCCTGGAGTTGGTCTGCTGTATGCCATGCTGTTATGAAATTCATTGATGGGAGCCTTCAGAGTTAGGCTGGTATTAAGAATAGCAGAATAACAGAAATTTAATAGTGAATGATGACTCTTGTGCTTAAACTCCACTTTTAAGAAAGATGTACTTGACACACCTGGCCTGTAGCCTCCTGTGATGCATTTTTAAGTTGTGTTTTCAGAAGTAAGAGGATTTTTTTTAGGTTGATCAGAGGCAGCTCTACTTTTTGAAATGGCTTATACTGTACCTGTACATTACACTACACTAATGGACTTTTCTGATGCAGCAATCCTAATCCATTTGTGCTGTCATGGATGGCTATACTTCAGTAAACTGGAGATAGTTTTGTACCCAATTTAAACATGGTTTTGAACAATCGTTAGTGATGGGCAAACTGAAATTCTGGAGGTGCAGGTTGGTTTGAAAAGAACCCACACATTTGCTTATCCAAACCTCCTGGGTTGCACAACATACAACTACAAATGATCTTAGCAAGGAAAAAGCCTCTCATAACACTTTCAGTATTTCACATATCCAGTCAATACTAAACCCACACGCAGGAAGTGCAAGAGACTGGAGACACATTGCTCAAATGGCTATTAGAATATTATTAAACTTTTGTTAAGGTTTTGGCTTACATAAGTCTGCAAGATGAAGGAGTATCTGGAATTGGTACTGGTTCATTTTGTTCATATTTCTATTAAAATAAGGCTGCAGGCTACCAGAGAGTGTGTTGACAGTATTTCCATGCTGTTTGTATGTACTTTCTAGTTTCAAGAATGTGCTACACAGCTCTGAAAGCACTTTTTCTGATACACCAATGAAACTTCAAAAACTCATAGCATTCTCTGAAGGCAGTAACTCATTTTCTCAGCACTAAATACTTTCAGCATAGTATTGTTATTGCTTAGCCTATATCATCCTGATACTGTTTACATATACAGTGGTTTACTGAAGAAGAAGTACTAGGCAACCTATCTAAGGGCAACCCATTGGTTCAGTGGTAAAGACAAAAATTTGCTCATGAGGCTCATAGGCACACGTAAACAAGACAAGGGAGTGAGTGAGGGGGAAAGTGGGGTTTGTAATGGCTCTGAGCACTGACAGTGCAATGCAGAATTCTATGTTGCCACAACAACCCAGCCACGCCGTGGGGCAGCACTTCTCTGTTAAATCTGAGCTGCAAACAACTTTGATTCTCACATGACAATAGCAGGAAATATGTGGATGCAAACAGAGATGCTTCACAGGTTTCAGGCCTTTGGGCAGTCCTTCATGCTCATCATCACCCAGCTGACATCAGTACCATGCACAATAACTTCCTTTTTTATATTTATTCTTTCTGAAGTACACTGTTACCCTGATTTTAAAACCACTGCGTACAACTCCTCTCACAGGAAAGGATGTATCTTTTTTCTACTTTAACCAAAATGGCAATTGATTTATTTTATTAGCTGTGGGGCTTTTTTAGCTTTCGGTTTTGTTTTTTTTTGGAGGGGGAGAGGGTTCTGGTGTTTTCATTTGTTTGTTTCTGGTTTTTTGTGGGTTTTTTGTTTTTGTTTTTGTTTTTTTTTGAGATAGTCCTTGATGCCTAGGACCATATCTACCAACAATGCTGTAAAGTTGGTAAGAGGGTTTGATCTTATAATATTTGATTCAAACCATGAGATGCCATAAACAGACTGACTTCTAAACACCTTAATTTAAAAATGAAGGCGTAAGTTTTCTCAGAGTGCCAGAAAAGAAGGAGGGGCAGCCGATCGGTACTTTCTCCATACAGTAAAAGCATGTATTTGTCATGGCCATACTGTTTGGAAAGAGGAATGATGATTTGAACACTTTTGGAAAAAAAGAAACAGAATTAAAAAAAAAAAAAAAGTTCTGAATAGCATTTGGTAAAAATGCTGACAGTTTCTTCAAGAGAATTTGTTTTGTCTTTTTGCCAATGAAAGCCATAATTATAGCATTCCCCTCCTCCCCCTGCCTTCTCTCCAAATCTCTCACAACTCTTCTTTCCTCAGAAATGGCAGCCAAGTAATTTTTGCCAAAGAGAAACAACAGGAAAGTCTATGCTACTTCTTTTCTTCCTTTTTTTATTTCAAGTTAGCTACAGCATTTGGTCTTACCTCATTACCTCCTGTGTAACTTTTTATGAATGGTTGAAAGCATAAGAGTGCAATTACTAAAAAAATGCAGCTATTAGAAGGAAATATTTCTGACTTGATTAGAGTATTGACTTTGACACAGGTTAGAAAGCAGAGAGAAGTCACATAAATACACGTTCACCTTTTGGGAGGCTGGAAAATATTTCAAACAATTCATATTGGCTATCCAATATAAAAGATTAGTGAAATATGCAGAGTACGCCTAAAATAAAGGCATCTTTTAAATTTTCCCATCTTTTAAAGAGATGAAAGATAAATGCACCTGGTTAGTCAAATATTTATGTTACTATCAATTATAACTAAATGCAATGGCAAACTCTGGGTGCTCTAATTAATTCCTGACCTTGTCAGACCAGTGACAACCAGTGCCCGTGCTCCTGGAATTTTCCATTTCCTGGACTAACAGAATACAAACTCAGTACAAAGCAGGACAAAATGAAATAGATTTAGAAGATGTCTGAAAAACTAAAACCTCAACAGAAAAAAATAAGGTTAACCAAAGAACCTGATTTTCTTTTTCCTATAATTTATAAAGAAGTAATGCAGCTTTCATAGAACTGGAGGTGTCCTTACTTGTTATTACAGGAACACCTTCAATTTTGCACATTTCTGCATGCTGACTTGCTGTCTGCAGGGTGCTTGTAGAACAGCATATGGTACACTGTAGAAGTTTTTTCTTATCAGAGAACCATAGTACAGCTTTGGCAAGCAAGCATTTTGAGGATCAACAGAAAACTTGGGAGTTTATTTTTTATGGTGGTCCAATTAGAGTTACCCTACAACTCTGAGTCTTTCTATTCTCTGACCTGACATAGCTGTCAAGAAATTGGAAATTCATACTCACTTAAATCAATACCAGATTGCCTTAAAACCACACACACAATATGCTATAGACTGCTATTATTCTCTTCAAGAAGGTCTACAAGTCAGTTGCATGTTTCATTTACATAGAGACCTTTCTCAATTAATTTCCATTTAGGCATCTTGTCTGGTGTTGATTATTAAATGTAATTGCTTTTATACTACAAATATTTGATATACCAAGCATACAGACATGTTCACAAAAAAGAAATAATTACAGGGATACACAGCTATTGTCTATGCATGTGAAATAGGGAAAGTAAAAAACAATTTCTGCATCTAGTTTTGCATTTCTATGTTTTGTGCAATAATTTCATCTGTAAGTCTTTAAAATTACCTACACAAGCTTTACCTAATGTGTATAGACATTAGCATATTGCTGTTGCAGTTGATATCTGATTTATGATATATGCGATTCTACTTTTTCACATATGCACAGACCCAGAGAACTCTATACAAGAAATTACACTAATAGAATTGAAGACCAGCTGGCAATACATGTTGGGCAAAAAGGGAAGATGTGACAACTTCAGCTAAGCCAACAGACAGAATCACTTGATTTGGTCTCTGCACATCTTTAAAATCATGCTCTGTGAACATTGTTATGACAGGGAAAAACAAGATTTTTTTCCCTGTAAAATTAAATGTCACTCTTGATAGCATAATATCTGAAACATCATCCTTCCAAGTCCGCAGCAATACTTTACACAGAAAATTAAACTCTCTCTCTGTTTATTGAGTGGATAATGCAGTCTTCGAATGTGTGAGAACCCCTGCTAGGTGAGAAATTAAAAAAGCAGCACTATAAAGTCTAATGGTATGTATGAAATACAAAAAAAGAGAGAAAAAGGTAACTTAATTGGTAATCAGAAGAAATCATAAAACTAATCATGCAATTAATGTCTTAAAAAGCCAGCATATGAGGTGTGTATAATTACCAGAAAACAATGCAGTTTCAAGGATTAATGAATTAATGATTGTTGGGGGGAGGAGGACCTGATCTGCAATTTTATATGTTAGCTTTAAATCCATGCTAAACTATTACTTTGCTTTGTTTACAGGAAATACCCTCACCTTATACATGGAATTTATCTTTTAAAATTAGTGGGTCTTTAATATTAAGGTTGAAACCCTTTTCCTTAAGAGATGCAGATGTATTTCCTTTTCCTTCATACAGCTTCCCATCCTCCCTTCTTGATCATGAAAATAGAAGACTCTTTGCAAGGGAAAGAGTTTGGACAGCACATACATCAAAATGACACAAAGCTTAGAGAAATTCACCAATTGGAGGTGCCGGAATAAACATGTTAACATATATAAATATTTTTATTTTCTCTTCAAAATGTAAAGTGCTACACAGCATATTATGTGCCCTTTGTTTTGTGCACACATTAAAAAGTAAATTTGTGCTCTGGTGCTGATTCCTAATTTACTGATGATCTTATATATCAAGATGGTAATTTGCTGATAAAAGGAGATGATAGAAAATTACAAATGATTTAAAACTGCTGTACATCAAAACATAAGCATTCCTTTGATTTAGTTGCCAACTACAAAGATTTCAAACCATCCTATGGTAAACATTTGTCTTTGTTCCTTTGAGTTTTTTTTTTCATATGATTCAGATGTGTGCACCTGCTGCTAGATGCAGTGCATGATGGACGGAAGGATGGATGAAAGGACTGCATTTTTTTAATGACAGCAGAGTCCAATAATTCAACCTTCAAGGAAGGGCTAAGAGGATGGACTAGTGGTGACAGAGCTGGCTTAGGACTGGGGAAACCTGTGCTACCAAACATGTCCTCAGGGCTAATACAGCCCCTTCATGACTCAATTCTCCATTTGTAGTTGAAGGATACACATTACTTCCCTACTTTGATGGACATTCAGTAAAGCAAATGCCTTCAAGACTGTCAGATAGCTGGATTCTATAGGAAGAGCAGATAGGTGAGTAGCACAGGTAGAAGCTTTAAAAATTGTAAGGCTAGCAGATCAGAGATTCTTAAACTAAAAAAAAAGAGTAAGTCCCTGTAAAATGTGCCACTGTTAGAAATATAAGCCCTTTTTCTGAGAAGTTTGGCAGAGGCTGGGTTTCCACAAGGTCTATGAGCCACAGTGCTCTGGGACTTGAGCTGCTCATGGGTAGTTTAGCTGTCAACAGTTTCCCCCTTAACCCCCAGATAATACTCTCAGCTGGGGAAAGGAACAAAACAAGGAAAAAGAACAAGAAGAGCAAAGAAAAGTTGGCACAGAAATGAGAATGAGAAGAACTGAAGCCAATTCTCAAGTCTGTTGCTGACTTTCCACATGGGCTTATAGGCTCTCACAGTTCATTTCTATGCTCCAGCTCCCAGCTGTAAGAGTGATTATAATACTTTCCTGTGGCTCAGAGGGGTTCCCAGCATCCCTTCATTAATGGCTGGGAGTACTCACACCCTGGCAGTGATCGTGGCTATAAGATGGGCAGAATTCGTATCACACATGAAAATGGTGTTTGTAGATAGCTGTGTTTTAAGAACTGGAGAGAACCTGGGTAACAATAGCCACTTCATATCAAATAGCCACTTTCATCTGATAAATTCTGAAGTCCCTAAATCCAGCCTGGTTCAGCCACTGGTTGTTGCAGCCTCATTCCCATCTGTTGACATATCAACAGAACAGCATCAGAGTGAATAGGACCATCACATCCAATCCACATCACATCCATTAAGCAACCTGGTCTAGTGGAAGGTGTCCCTGCCCATGGCAGGAAGGTTGGGACTGGATGATTTTTAAGGTCCCTTACAGCCCAAATAATTCTGTGATTCTGTGATTCTATAATCCACAGGTAAAGGCCCCAGGGCTGCCACTTGCCCCAGAGAGAATTCAAATTTTTTTCAGAAGAGGAAGAACTCTGATTTTTCTTTTTTTTTTTGCAATACATTTTCTTCCTCCTTTGAGTTTGGGAAGCTAGAGTCCTCCAGTGATTTGGATAATTCTAGATCACTCATTTTCTAGTTTGCTGATGTGGTCATCCTATAGCAACCGCCCTGTCATTCCAGTGAAGTCAATGGCATGAAGCTGCTGGGAGGGCTGGACTGGATCATATTTTGATTTGGCTTAGTAATGACTTCACTGAACTTCATCAATGAGAGCAAACACATGCCTTGCTCTCGTGAGACCTTACCTGGAGCATTGTGTGCACTTCTGGTGTCCTCAACATAAAAAGGACATGGAGCTGTTGGAACAAGTCCAGAGGAGGGCCACAAAGATGATCGGAGGACTGGAGCACCTTCCATACAAAGACAGTCTGAGAGAGTTGGGACTGTTCAGCCTGGAGAAGAGAAGGCTGAGTGGAGACCTCATGGCAGCTTTCCAGTATCTGAAGGGGGCCTACAGGGATGCTGGGGAGGGGCTCTTCATTAGGGACTGTAGTGACAGGACAAGGGGTAATGGGTTCAAACTTAAACAGGAGAGGTTTAGATTGGATCTAAGGAAGAAATTCTTTCCTGTTAGGGTGGTGAGATGCTGGAATGGGTTGGCCAGAGAGGTTGTGAGTGTTCCATCCCTGGCAGTGTTCAAGGCCAGGCTGGACAAAGACTTGCATGGCATGGTTTAGTGTGAGGTGTCCTGCTTATGTCAGGGGGGTTGGAACTAGATGATCTTAAGGTCTTTTCCAACCCTAACTATTCTATGATTCTGTGATTCTATCTTGAGAAGATTTAAAGCAAGTTGTAATGCATTGGCCTTGATCTTGCCTAGTAAAAGGGCCAGGAAGATCTGAATTTTTTTGTGATGATATGGGTGGAGAATTGGTTGCTATGCGTTATCAAGGGAAGCTTGAATTCCATATTTCAAGCATAATAATTGTGTGTTCCCTTCAGATGAGAAAGTAGTGTAAGGAAAGGCTGAACCAACAAAGAAATTGCTCCTGCAGTTTGCAGTGGTTGTGTGTCTCCTTATCCACACCCTGCAACATGACACAAAGATATCCAAGAAATTCGATAGAACTATACTTTGGTCTGACCATCCACAAATTCAACCAAAATAACTCCCTCATCTTGATGAATTTGCCTTGTCAAACATGCGATACCAAGAAAATTCTCCTTCTAGAACTAAAAGGAAATTTTTCGGCACAAGTCTTTTCTAGGCATCAGAGGCATTTGCAAGACTCAGGAATGGTCAGATCAATTAATTTTTCTTTTAAGAAAATTTATAAAATACTCAAAATTTCAAATTTGATATTTTACTATCAGAGAAGTGATCATTTCGTCTTGATGTAATTTTTAAAACAAAATTCAAATTAATTTAACTGAATTGATTCTTAAAGGGTAAACATGGAAATAAATGCTTTGATTAACATGACTAGGTAATATATGAAATGGAAAAATAGATTGCTGAAATTTCTACCCTAAACCCACAGGGGTTTTTTATGCCATTAAGTTCCAAAACTAAACTCTCATCTTCAAAAATGCTTGACATTCCAGGTTTTATCACAATCAATTTATAGCTTTGAGTATTCACAAGCTTTGGAAATCAGTTCACAGGGATATATGATAAATACTGGGCCCCAAATCAAACCAATTCAAAATTTAAAAGTACTTTTGAAAGTAGTTGTAATAACCTTGGTTAGCGACGAAAAGAAAGCTTTTAGCACAGTGCAAAAGAATGCCTGAGTCTCCTATCTACGAATGCTTAACCATGACCACAAGACTGTTCTTACCCCTAAGACATGGTCTGCTTTATCGAGGTAATTTTTTTCATCTGAGTTGCTCCTCAAATCTATCTTTCCTGATTGTTTGTATTTTTCAAAGCAATTCAGCATGATTTAATCTTAAATGACACTCAGACAGTGACTTAACAATTAATATGCCAAGTAAAGCAGGTAAACTAAATCACCTCCTAAATTAAGAAACCAGATCCTTTCTATTACAGCATAAACATAATTTAAAACATTGGTCTTAATAACTTATGCTCTATTTAGGAAAGAGCAGGTGGCTTAGCATTGCTAATGCTGAGTCGATATTACAGAAAAATATGGGAATATTAGGTTGGTGTATAATGTACTTCAGTTGCTTTCTAGCTGCACCATCAGCATTTAAATCATGAAATTACATTCCTATTCATGAGGCACACTCTTCTGAATTTTAAGATGTGTATTATAATTATTTTTAGAAATTAAGGGATAATGTTTATTCCCAGTGGATACTGTTTTTATAATTATTATTATTTTGTTATTAAGATAGCATGTTTTTAAACATTAACTACCGAACTGCAGGAAGCAGGGCAAATATCTACTCTCTGAGTTAGTAATCAAACATGCTCTTTCCATTAACAGGTTGGGTGAAAACAGAGGCTGAGCTGGAGTCAGTATCTGCTGAAGTGCCCCATCATTAGAAGTTCAGGAAGCTTCATTGCTGAGACTACAGCAGCTTTGTTTAACTCTGTTTTGCAATGGTCATCTAAAGTCTGTATTGTGTTCTTTCATACTCACAGACCTGCACCATAAAAACACTTGTTCATAGTTTGCCAGCTGCTCAGCATCTCTCCCAGGTAGAAACACTGAGAAGTTTGTCTCTTACCTGCTCTATAGACCAGAAATCAATCTTAGTTTCTGCAGAGTATCTGGTGAGCTGGTAGATTTCCTCTGTTACATTCACAATGTCAAATAGAGATACCTTGTCTTTTTTTATTACAATGGGCATTTACTCATAGAAGTTTCTTGATTATCTGTTGAATATTTTGAACTTTTGAGTATTCATTTTCCCTCTAGTCAAACAAACCCTCTGTTAAAATACTGTCAGTGTTTATATCTAGCTCTCATTTTGCACGTTGGGAGTATGTAAATGGCAGATTTAGTTTCACAACAACAGATTTAAACTATCAGGGAGACTAAATGTGACATGATGAAAGACCTTTGTACTGTGACCTGCAAAATAAGATTATTTATTTACATAAGCCTAGCCTACTATGCCTTACTCTAAGACATAGAATCATAGAATCACAGAACAGAATGTAAGGAATAAACTTCAAACCTGAGTTTAAACTCACTCATCTTTCACTTCAACAGGAATAATACTCCAGACAAATCCCAAAGTTTACATCTTTGGAGAATTTAAAGAGAAAATAAAAGTAAAAAACTCTACAATTGGGGATGTTTACAGTAGGAATACCTTATCTGATAAGTGAATGGTATGGTCCAGGGCTGTATTCTGACTCATCATCAACCATGTATGTACTTTTAATACTTTAAATACTTTAAAATAAGATTTTTATGAAACATTATTGCTGATAAGGAGAGTAGGCAGAAATAGTTAGGAATTTAACACTAGGATAGAGACAGAGTTAGTCATCATAGAATCACAGAATCAGAATAATTTAGGTTGGAAGGAAACTTAAAGACCATCTAGTTCCAATTCCCTCCTGCCATGGGCAGGGACGGATTCCACCAGATCAGATTGCTCAAAGACCCACCCAACCTGGCCTTGTGATCTCACTGATAATTCAACTTGACACAAATCCTTTCATAGGGTTCATATGTTTTTGGAAACGGAGACCACAGAGAGCTCGCCAGTGAATGTGAGATGTAGATGCCAGGGGCAGATGGGGCTCACACCTCCTAGACAAGCATTTGTGTCAGAGTGCATGACAGAGGCTTCAGATAAGCCACTCATTATTTAGCTGTCATTTGTATCTAGAATATTTTGGTTTTTGGAGGGATTTGGATATGTAGGCTCTGCTCTTAAAATTATCCACTTAGCTGTTCAGCTTGGTAAAGCAGGTGTCTATAAAGAATGGCATGAAAGCTGCTGTTATCCAATGCCAATGGATGCAGAGGTGCTCAGATGAAATCTTTTGTTGACTGTGAAATGTGGCAATAAAAGAAAATCAAACATGCAGTAAAACACTCTTCTGGGAAATAAATAACCTTAATCCAGTCAGTGTTAAATAATCTACTCACATCAAATTGAAAAATAATATGACCAGTGCTGAAAGAGTCATGCATGTGAAGTTGTCACTTAAATAACAAGGCAGTGCTACTCCAGCACATGGCCCAGGGATGTGTATGCTCTCCTGAGCATGACAGGGAGGTCCCATGCAAAATGCCATTAGTAACTCCAATTCTGCCTCCTAGGATTTGAAAACCATTTATTAGGAAAGAATAAAAAAGGATATCTGAACAAGGAAAATGAGGGACAGGAGTCTTTGGTCCCAATTTTTGTTTCATTCTTATCAGGTTAATTTAACAAATAACTCCCCATACCTTCATGCCGCTACTTGAAAGCTGCTTTTGATGAGACTAGAAGCAAACCACCTCCTTGTACTTTCACGCAGAGCTCACATCCAATACAGTCACTTAAAAAGCTAATGAGGCAGGGATGTAGCAACAGATCCTTTCACTGGACTGATCAACGACTTTACAAATGAATGAGGTACTTCTTTAAGAGAAACCCAAGCATGCTAAAATGGTCCTTAAGTCAATCTCCAACTACATTTTCCCCTCAAAATAAAAAGAATGATTTAAAATTGCTGTGGAGTGGACTGAGAGAAAGAGTCAGTCACAAGAATAACACTGTTTTGGTGAAGAACAGCATCTGCCATTGTATAGCACCACTCTGCAGTCTGGGGTTGCTGTTTAACAAATGGCAGCACAAATCCTGCTGCAATCCTTTAGAAAAACTTACTTTATAAGACAAGACATCTTGTAAAAGTGCAGTGATAACCACACATTACAGAATGATGCATAAATTGATTGTAAGACAAAATCCAGCTGTTGTACCTGCAGTTTATATTGAATACGATAAAATATGTTGAAAGTCACATAAATCAACCTCTACGATCTCTATTCAGAAATCACAGCAGTGTCTTTTCCAACAGTAACAAAATCTGACCCTATTAATGAGATGAAAGCTTAAGACGGCTAGATACTAGTCAATGGTAATTACTGTTCCATTACAATTACCAAAATTCAACCCTTGCACAGATAAAGCACTTCAAATTTTACTAAACTATAAATGGATTGTTCTTTAACTAACTTATGTTTGTCATTATGAATTGGGTTTATGCGATGCATAGATTTCATGAAATAGGAATTACAGTAGAAGCATAAAGTTTATATACAACTTGTGCTATATTTTTATCCTGAGTTCACTGTAGAAATAAAGGATTTTGTACATTTATCTCTAAGAATTTATTTTGTCCTCATCACCATTAGTAGCACAGTAAGACCCATCCAAAAATACAAACAGAACAAAGCTCTGCCATCTATTCCCTGTGCCTGTAAGAATGCTAACTCCAATATGTTGTAGCTTTGAGAAAATCCTGAATCTGAAGTAAGTTATATGAAACATAATCCATGCTTTTAAGACTAGCAAAGGCTAAGTGGTGGATATTTAAAACTCAGACTACAGTTGTATTCACTTAGTCCACACTCGAAAAATCCCAGAACGATCCTTGCAGAGACCATGGCAATGCAATACACAGCAATGCCACTGCCTTCCAAAGGCCAGATCTGCTGAGTACAGTGGTGAGCAAAGCTGTGTTTTGTCTTTTGGGAAATTTGCCCAGTGTTGGTTTTGGCATGAAATTAGTCCAGGAAAGTGAATCCAAGGGAGTGGGGGGACTATGGAAAAGCTCTTTATTTTCCTTTTCCCTTGTATGCAGGGACAGTTGGCTGTAGTAGACTTTCTACTATCTCTGCTTTATCTTGCATCCTAATAATCCTAATGAATTTGTGAGAGACCTAAATCAAAGTAAATCTTCCATTGATTTCACTGTCTTTTGAGTTAGAACTGTTACAGGCACATAGTCCTGGATTTTTTCAGAGCTAGTAGTAAGCACAGGGGAATAAACTCTGTTAGAGAGTGTGTCCAGAACAGTTCCAGTAAATTCTAAAAGTTTCACTAAAGCCAAGCAATAGTGCAGCATACTCATCCAAAACTCCAGCTGATTCACAGAGGGAAGATAGCTGCAGGGAACTTTAAACTTGTTTGCCAAGCCAGCTTACACCAGCCAGTCCACAGGGCATAGAGAAAGCCATGAAAATGATGGCATTCCTCACCCTGCACAGGAGTATGATGCTACCCACCATCCTGGCCTGGCAGGAATTGAAAGGATGCTCTATGTGATCATTGGTGATCATCACCTTAAAGACATCTGTTGCAGATACATTTATTACATGCAGAGCCTTTGATGTATGGCATGGACTTTGAGCAGGGAAAGAAAGACAAAGAGTACTCATTATTATTTATCACATGCCAGATGGCAGCAATGCCAGGATCAGGATGGTTGTCCTAGGGACATGCCAAGATCACCATCAGCCAGCAAAAGACTAAGAGCATAGAAAACAGGTCCTTGGAAGAGATATGAGGCCAGACTGCACAAGCAAGGTAGTATACTTTGGATAAAAGTGGACATTTTCTTACATGTAGGGTAGCAGATCCACCCTTTTCCATTTAGCCTCCAAAAAATGGTCCTTATTTTCTAATGCTGGATCAGGGATTGCCATTACACAAAGGAAATCTGCCACATCCACTGCTGACAATAACCCTGTTTTGAGCAGGAGATGAGATAAGGTGACTTGAGGGTCCCTTGAGCCAACATTTTCATGGTTGATTCTCCAGATGCTTCCCGGAGCCAACAGGTTTTGAAATACGACAGCAGCTTGACTGTACTCAGAAACAACCTTGCAGGTCATTAGGGATGGGTATTACAGTCATGGTTATTCAGGCTGCAGGAAGAATAAGCCATAGCTGACAATTCACTCCTGTCCCTCTTTTAGGCTATGGGCATACAGAACCAAATACTGCACATTTGATGGATATCTGGTACTCCCAGGTAGTATAAACATCTGTATTTCTGGCTAAGCTAGGGAAAGCACCCTTCCAAATTTCATAAAGCTGTCATACAGAAGGGAGGGAGGTTTGTTAGGTATTAGATGAAAAGATTATGTTCAAAGCTAACAGTTCTTTGCAAATAAGAACACTTACTGCCCCAGCCCCCCCCCC
>NDXB01014598.1:67670-88499 GCA_002631895.1 Agapornis roseicollis
AGATTATGTACAACTACTGAGTTCAGTAATAATAATACTACTAAAGAATGTCAAGATAGACATTTTACTATTTTTTTTTTTGAATGGACCAGGTTTTTGTACTAGTGTTGACAAAAAGTATCAGGAAATATCTTCAACTGACTATTTCAACAGACAAGTATATTAATTGAACATATTAACTGATACAGAAAACATAATACTCTCACTTTTGGATGAGCCATGATACACTTTATTCATATGGTATGCTTTTTATGCTTTATATGTTCTCCACTAACAGCCTGACTCTTCAATTCAGTGCACAGTACAGAAAACAGAAGTTAGTTCTTCTGGTTGTGCATATGCACGCACAGATACATAGATACACACACAAAACCCTAAAGCAACATACTGCACTTATCTTCTTCCCATTTTTAGATCATACATATTTCATTAAGCTTCATGCAGAGTGTCTTCTGATTTATGGTAATTGTCAACAAAAGCAAAAAATGCCGACAATTTTAACCCTGCAGTACTGAGGATTTAAGTGGGATAAAATTAAAATGTTTAGGGGGAAAAAAACCCCAGAACACCCTCAGCCCCTGGGAGCCTGACCCTTGAGACGTTGTCAATTTTTTATTTTATTTTATTGTGTTTGTTGTCTGTAGAAGCAGATGCCAGCAGCAACATCTGATGTACCGGACACCTCCAGTGTTATCCCAGCATGCTCATGGCCTGGAGGATTTGGAGTGAGACTAATTTCCATATCAAACCCAATTTAGATGAAACATCTTGGTTTAAGAAAAAAAAAATAAAAAACCCAGCGCATCAATAGCCCCTTGATTAGATTTTCATCTCCTGAGCAGACAAATATGAATATTTATTACCATGAATGCAGATTTCCCTCTTTCCATTGCTCTGATCTTGAATATTACCCACTGCTAATTTTTATGAAAATTTGAGCAACATAATGTTTTCACATAAACTGACAGTTCTTGAGATAATCCCGTTATTGTTTGGTGGGAAATGACAGTTTCTGCTTATTCATGTGTTAACGAGGGATTAAATATTGTTTTTCATCACCATAATCTAAGATGGACTGGAAATTAAAATTCAAACATTGTGCATTAGCAGAGCTTTGAGGACCAGAATTTGTTTGCATTCACTTAGTAAAGATCTGTAAATTAACAGTTTAACAATCAAGAGAAATCAGTATCATAAAACCAGCATTGATGTTTGTAAAATGAAGGCATTACTTGCTAAAGGTAAAGAGTCAGAGAGAGAAATAGTTCACAAAATGACATCCCTTTGCAAGAGCAAAGTGCACTGCAAACTGTTGTCAGCTGCAGCGGTCCCTGGGCATTAAATGGACTAGCTAATTTTTCCGTGGCAGAGAATCATGTCTGTTTTTCTTGTTACAGCTTCTGATACTCAAACACTTGATATGCTTAGATCACATTGAAAAATAGCTCCATGATGGATCTATCCATAGCACTAAAAGCAGTTATACTGACTGAGGAGCTGTTTTCATGTATGCCAAAGTGCTGTGTTCATGCCCTATCCAGCTCTTGGCATGCAGCACACAGATGCATCTAGCTCTTCCCTGAAATGGGTGTTTTGCTGGAGTTGCCATATATAGCTATAAAGGATCAGTGATTTCCTTCATGCTTGTGCCTAATGCCCAGCAATGTGAATCAGTGATACTTACATGTACCAAAGTGAAAATAAAGACCTATCAGTGACATTCTCCAGTTCAGGAGCCATTACATTGTTGTTTCTACAGAAGCTTTGAGTTACAGATTCAGTTAAGTATGTTTTCAATTCTGTTAAAAAAGCCCCAACATTTCCTTTTAATACTAGCCAAAGTGCAAATAAAACAAACTAGTTAGTGAAAATTAACAAAGCTTAGTCAAAGCAACTCAAACATCTACCTAAACAAATACTGAAACTATCTTATCAGGATAAATCTTGCTGATTCCTAGAAAAAAGGAAAAAAACTGAGCTTCAACAAAACTAATTTAATAGGAATCTTCATGCTTTCATTTAGAACCTTGTTATAGATACACTAAAATGTGATTTTATACGTATAGCACATAAAGCTTTACATCCTGAAGGGTGAGGAAGTTATGGACATGCAGCAGCTCTACAGCAATGTTGCCTCTGAGAGTTGAAACTTAGCAATGTACAAGTGTAAAACTGTTCTGGGCAGGATGAATGCATTACCAAATCCTCAGCCTTCACAGAAAGAGAACAGATCTTAGGTTTTACAGCCTAGAAACCAGAAACCTACAATAAATGGCACAGCAGTTCTTGCAACTACATGGAAGAAGAAAAGTCACTATCTGCAACTGAAGCTTGAATTCTGAGAAAAACACACACCTTTAACACCTGTGCTGCAAAGCAGACTGCACTGAAACTGCCTGCTATCAATAGTCCCTTCCCTGGATCTTAGAAGCAAAATGCTCCAGAAGAGTACTAGCTGGTGCAGGACATAATGTAAGTGACCATGCCAACAACAAAAAAGTACAGAGGAATGTGAGACCATGATATGCTCTATGCCTGTTCTTATTTATTTTACTAATGCAGGTATAAGGCTCCTGATGCCAGGGATTTGTACAGAAATGTTGGATATCTGACTGCTTGCATCTTAGCCCAAGATACTTTCCTGTGCTTATATAAAGAGGAATCATTCGCTGTCCAGGAACTGAGAGAGAGAGGGCTGATAGGCTGGGATCTGCCACCTCTTCCTCTCCTCAAATAGTTAAATCTGTGTTTGAGATGGCTTGAAATCCACATTTTCCTGCCACGATCAAGCTGTTGACTCTGGAGGTTGAAGAATCTCCCTTCTCACAATTTCTGACCAGTTCTATCACTCAAACTTCAGACAGTTAAACAGAATCTAATCTTAATCTATAGTTTCCTCAGCCAAACCATTACACCACTGAAAATTTTGTTTTCCTTTCAGTCATAATGAACTGGCTGCTGGTAGAGAGAGGATGCTGAATTTCATGAATGAGTACAAACAATCATGTTCTCCTACATAAATGTCTTCTTTATGAATATATCAAATGCAGGCTGCCAAAACATAGGGTATAACATTAATTTTTAAGCAGAATTACCCTGCAGTTTGCTTAATGTAGTCGGTACTGGTATATAAATCTCTTTCCTCTACAGATCTATAATGGATTGTAAAAGAAACTGTGCTTTAAAAACAACAGCATGACACGGCCTAAAACCAAGACAAATCCTTACAACAAACATATGCTACTTTTTAAACAGAACAATGTTAAAAAAGACAAAAAGGAACAACACTGGTAGGATGCATAAGTTCCTGAAGCCACAAGGCAAACCGTATCTTGTTTCATTTTACATGATACTGAATAAAAATTGAATTGCTATAGTTGCCATGGCAACTGCCACATCACTTGGCACTTCTGCTCCTTTAAATCACACAGTGCTACTGTAAAGGAATTCATGAACCAACATGACACTTGAATACTTGTGCTTTTTATACTGTTTCAGGAGGAAAACATAAATCAATATAGATGGATAGTTGTCTCAGAAAATCAGGTTTGTTGTATTTTTCTTAACATTATAATCTCCTCATTTCCTTGTCGTGTTCTTTAGAAATTTATAAAGAAGGTGGAGGGCGTTGTCACAATCAGAGCACATGAAAAGAAATTACTGATGACACCTGATTTCCAAACTGAAGCTGTGACCTGTCATTCAGATGTCAAAATGACTCTGGTATGCAATATTCAAATCAAATACAAGGGATAAACATTGGAACTTTGCCCCTCCACAACCAGAGATGGTGTGATATGTGACAGTAGACAGTCTCAGCAGCATTCAGGCATCTCTTTAACTCTAAACTTATCAGTGTCTTAAAGGGAAAGTCTGACTACATACTTCAAGCTAAGCATATTCTAAATATTTGCAGAGTTCAGGCCATGATGTTCATTGTTTTAGTATTTTCTGTATATAATATGCAGTCACAGAATGTATATGACAAAATAATGTAGTAAAATGATATACATATTCATACTGTATATTTTTTGGTTTTATTTTGCTGTTTATTAACACTCTGGATGCAATTTATTTGAAAAGCAGCCCTCTAGTGGGCTATGTACTATAATGAATAGTTAATAAATAGCATTAACATTATATCTAAGAATTAGCTAACATGCATTTTGCAAAAACATACAAGATCTTAAATAAACGAACCATAGAGCTTCATCATTCTCTTTGAAGAAATTTAATGTTCTGTTTAGCTGTATTCCTTAAAGCTCTTAAAGCATTACTTCAAAACACTAAACTATGGCTAACTTCTGATTAGCACCACTTTACTATACATGTATACATGTATACAAAACTGTAATAGTGAGATATTATTCCCTGTCAGTAAAATCCAATAAAAGTAGCATATTATTGGTAGCATTTTATGTAAAATATATGAATTTTTTAGGGTTACACAGCTTTAGAATTTATAATTTGAGGGAGGGAAGGTAAGGGGATAAGGTAAATTTTCCTCATTGTACCTTCACCAAGCATATTTCTAGGACTTATTCCTTAAATTTTCATTTAATGTTATTTTTCTTCATATATGTAGCCTTAAAGTTACATGCCTTAAAGCTAAGAGACCATCTGTGACATGATGTATACCTTGCCCATAGCAACTTAAGTTGCTCCAAAACACTGTCCCCCTGGAAATCTCTGCTCAACTGCTAATCAGGAAAGCCACAGTGATCAGCAAAAGCCAACAGCAAAAGCTGACAGATCTCCAGTCCCAGATTTCACGCAACAGGAAAAAAATGAATGTGCTGATCTCCAAGCCATAGGTTTTGTAGGAAAAGATGCTGAAAGCCGGCTCACGGAAAAAGCCTTCCCTGGTGTCCTCTGGTCTAAGACTGTTTACACTGTAAGACAGAGGTATATTCCCTCGTATTCACC
Organism: Agapornis roseicollis; assembly: GCA_002631895.1. Lineage (NCBI taxonomy): Eukaryota > Metazoa > Chordata > Aves > Psittaciformes > Psittacidae > Agapornis > Agapornis roseicollis. The sequence goes on from NDXB01014598.1 coordinate 72,597, forward strand.
TGTGCTCCAGTTCTGCCTAATTAGTTCTAGTAAGAGGAGGGTGGGCTTCAATGGACATCGAAAAAAACTTAGTTCTGACTTGGGTTAAAACTTGAGTATTTATGTGTGCACAGCTGCTGATCCTACACTGTGTCAGTGTCAGAGCTGCCTTTTCTAACTGACTGAGCATACAGCATCCCCTCTTATCCCGGAGTATCTCTGGGCCTCAGATAAGGAGCATTTGCTGATTGCCAAGATGTCTTTTTAAGAAAAGCAGCTGGAGGAGATCCCAGGCTCATTTGGCCTTCACAAGCCAAAACCCAACCCTTAGCATTCTGTCTAGTAGTTGGAAAAGATCAGAGAAAAATGATGCCTTATTCTTCAACAACTGCAAATGATTTGTCAGGTTCTGCACTCTTTTTATGGATTCCCATACAATTCTGGGCAAAATCTGGATACGCAGACATTAATGACAAAATCTGGCAACATTAAAGAAGATACTAAGTTAGAAATCTGACTCCTGCCTCAAAAAGGCTAGCATATCACTGGAAAGTCTGTCTTATCATATCCTCTAGCTTCACTAGAATTTTTAAATGCAGTTTTCTTTACGCAACATCAACATAATTCCACACCTATCAAAATATCTCTAAATGAGAATATCCTGAAACATGTCAAAATATCACTACTCTACTTTAGAATATCTAGAGGTATGGCAGTGTTCATTGCACATATATTTTGGGTTGTTTCCATTTGGTTTAGAAAAAATATTCTCATTCTTATGTCTAACATATGAGAACCATGACTCAAATCCTACAAATGGTACCAGTTCTAGTGATCAGTGTATTATGTACAACCCTATTAGGAAATTGAGAGTTAATTTAAAACAACATATTCTGGAGTGGGTGCTGTTTTACCAGCTCAAGACATAAACGGTGCCATTCCCCTGGTTTATTTCAGGCCTTGATTCAGGTAATTTGTTATTCAAATCACAGACTCTTAGCCTCCAAAACCTGATTTGAGTCATTACCCTTTCTCAAGCCATTGGAGAGCTTGACTTGTTATCTGAAATTGTAGCTGAAAACTAATTTCAGTCAAAAGCTGGATAATCAATTATCTTTTCCATGCCATAATAACTGGATTTGAACTATTATTTGAAATTTTCTTAAACCAAACCAAACAGAGTCCAGTTACAGACTATCTCAGTGTGGAACTGAAAAATACTCTGCTTTTATGGCAATACAAAAGTACTTATGTGAAGAGAAAAAAGTGGTTAAACTCCTAAAGGATGTGGAAAGAATTCCAGGTTATTCAGTGACCTCGGTGCAAGGCTGAGGTTCATGGTGCCTGCTGAGCTTCCTTGGGCTGAAGAGCAGCACCTGAGCATAAGTCCAGATGGACCAACATTTGCGTGATACTTGGGCTCGCTACCCTGCTGAATACTGAATTCAGCAGTAGTCAGGTGGAACTGCACTGCTACTAAGCAGGATTTCCTTCCATGTGAGACCAAATGCTGCTCCGAAGATCTTGCAGGGGTGCTCAGCTGTGCAGAGCAACAAATTCAACTCTTTCTTCTGCAAAATGCAATGGTCCACATCAGTTGGGAATAGGAGAATGGACTTGTGGGTCCTGCTTTAAAGCTCTTCAGTATTTTTACCACTACTATGCTCTCATTATGCAAATATACACATAGATTAACAACACTTACATTCATACCCTCACATGCACTCAACTAGAGGAGGTTCTTGAACTTCTGAAGATGATCTTAGGACTTCAGAGATCTATTTCATGTGTGGAGGATCAAAAGAAAATACCTCAAGGAGAACAGCAGCTTCATTGTACTTGAATAAGCAAGAAGGTGTGAAAAGCTCATGATGAATTTGGCACAAACACCATGCATCCAATGACTCAAACAAATCTTGGAAGTCTACTGTATAGGACTTCTAGAGCCGTTATAGCATTAGAAAACTTCAAATAGAAAATTAATGTTTTAGGAAATATAATCCAGAGGTAGTGAGGTCTACAGCAGTGCACACATCCTTGGGACTTCAGTGTTGGTACTGGTTTCCACTACAGCAGAGTTATTCCTGGTTTTCTGATATAACAGCCTTCTTGCAAAGAAAACACGTGCCAAAATAATCAGCACTTTGAGTGATACACAGCACATCACACTCCAATCCAACTTTCTGGATGCCTGCAATGTTTAATATTCTGCTGGTAAATGTCAAATGTTGAGATGTGAAAGTAGCAATAAGGGTCTGTTTCAAAATGACCTGACAGAAAGAGCTCTGCTTGCCTACTGTCCAGACAATGTTTTGCACTGCATCATCCACATCTTCCCATGAAACATATAGAACTTTCAAGTCAACATCCTGACACATGAGCAGCTTCTGATGTTTCATCTTAGGAACTCATTTTTTAATCCTCCTAAAGCAGAGCCTACCCTATGTTGATGCAATGCAGCTAGCCTCAGCTCCATCAAAAAACCCCAAAACCTCACTGAAATCTTTTGCATAACTGAAGGATGATAAACTGTATTGTAGCTGCGGTAGACTCTGGACCCATGTTGTTAATGACAACATAGCACTTGTTTATGCAGTGACATAAAAGCAATTTATCAGCCTTCCCCAGACTTGACTGAATGGCTCTGTAAGCTTGGTGTGAATTTTATAATCTGTTGTTGCTTTTGAAATGCTTTTCTTGAGACAGAGAGAGAAAGCAAGAGATTGGAGAACTCAGTGAAGTATTTTTCTTCTTCACAGAGGGAGAGACAATTTCCTTACACCACATCCAAGGCCTGGGTAGTCATTGATGATTACACATTTCTTACTAAAGTAGAAATCCATTTATCATAGATCAACACCTAAACCTGATTCCACTGTCCAGAGCAGCACATGAATTATTGCTGAGCTTAGAACAGTTCCTGCATTTGTTTATACAGCAGCTCCATTTGCCACCAGTATTTCAGCTATATTTCTCTTGAGCTATTTCAGATATGAAATTTGCCATGCAAAATCAATCCTTTTTATTTTACAGTCCTGCAAGTGAAGATTACATATCCATTAACTTTGTCATGAATCTCACCTACTGTCCAAACAGAAAAGCCATTCCTAATTCTGAAATTGCCATTACATGTAATTCCATTTCTACTGTGAAAAGAAGAAATATAAAACCTCATTTAACAAAAACCTCCTTCAGTATGTTAAAATATGTACTTTCTATTGTTTTAACACTGTTAAACACCACAGTGAGTCAAAATCAAAGTGCAAACATGGATTAACATAGATTTAACCTGAAATAGCCTGAGTCTGATACCCTGTCAAGAAAGAAACAGATTGGCTGCAGCACTCCTTCATTTTTCATGTAGGTGAGACTGCAGAAAGATATTCATTATGTACACAATCATATCTGATAAGACTTAGAAAGGGGAATGTACACAGCTGGGAGAATACACATCCAACAAAATATATCAGCAGCTGAATAAATGCAGGAACATCACCTTAACGTTCCAAATCACTTGGTTCTCTTGCAGCTGATCACCATATCCCAGATGTAACATGGAATACATTTAGAACAAACTGTCTGTTTCCCTTTAGTTAATTCATTTTCACTTTTTGCCTTCTAAGAATACATATTGGGCAGATTGTAAGGTACAAACTTCTGTCAAAGTATTAATCCAAATAGTATCCACCAGGGGTTTTTTTACAGCTATAATAGCCTAAATATATGGAGGTGAGTTCTCCAATGCCTTTTGATAAACTAAGCACAAGAAACAGACTGGGGAGACGTCTAGCCTAAGAACTTGTCTATTTTTTACAACTCTATCAGCTGTTCTTAAAAAAAAGCTAGGAAGTCCTCAAGGCTCTATCTCCAGTACATCTTTATACTACCATGGTTACAACAACCTTATTAATACAATGTGGATTAAGGAAACATTGAACAGGCAACAACCTCTTACATTTCAAGCATTCACAAAAGGTGCTTTCTTTCCCCATTGACCACATACAAGAAGACAATTCATTTAAGAGTAAACATCTGAAGTGAAGTGAGCATTCCTTTTCCAGCTGACACTGAAGTCAACTAGAATTCATTCAGTGACTGGAATAGGACAAAAGATATGGAGGTATTTCATTAGCATGAGGAGTGCTGTTGTGTAAAATTTCACTTGATGGGGCTTCCATAGTCTGTGACACAGTCCTGGTTCTCCTGTTATTTAGAAGAAGACAGGGCTTGTGGATAAGCCAAATGCAAGTTTCGCTCTGGCTTCAAGGCAGGACACAGACTGAGGCGTACAGCCATGCTTCAGGTTATACTTCCCAGCTCTTAAGGTTATGCACCCTTGGAACCTCAACTGGTGTAAACAGCTCCAGTTAAGGAGATATGCTGGTTTCCATTTTCTGATGATTTCACCTACATTTGTTTGCAAGTTTTAATTTTTATAGCTTTGACCCTAACCATCTGTGTTGGTACCTCTTCAGGAACAATTCTTTTAATAATGTGAATAAAGTTACACAAAGAACCTCAGAAGTCCTGACTAAGTTCTTAGGCAGGAATGGATAAAAATGATAAATACAAAAATTTAAAATCAGTAAAAAAAGAAAAAAACTTAAATTCCTTCAGTATATTACAAGTTATTAATTCACTGTTCTTAATACTGAGAATAATGTAATCAAAAAGGCATTTGCCTAGCTCTGTGAGCATGCACCTCTAGCAAAATTACTTAAATGAAAAGAAAAAAAAAAAGATAACTGCGTACACAAAATTAGCACGAGAATTAGCAATCACAGTGGTTCATACAAGTTCCTTAGCAGATCGCATCGTCTTTATTAATAAATGATGAACTGCTTAGTGAAGTTTTTCTTAGTGATATCTCCATAATAAAAGACATGTTTTATTTATGTTTCAAGTTATGTCCAAAATAAGCAAGTCATTAATTGTCAGATTCTGTCTAACGTCTGAAGACACTTTACCCCCAATTTAAGCTTTCATTGATCTAGATGAGATAGCACTCCATCAAAACCAAAGGGAATAATATCACAAATTCAGTTGCTGTGCTCATCTCTGGGGATTTAGTTCCTGTGATACAACAAAACAAAAACCTGCTTTTCTTAAAGCTGGCTGCACTTTCCTCATAAGGATGGTATTTTTTTTCCTCTTTGGGATACAGTGCTATTTGTGCAGCAGATTGTATTTTGACAGATGCAACTGTATCATAAAAAGGCCCTTAGCACTATCAGACTGGTTGCTCACAACCATTCAGAAGCTCCAGGACTTCTTAAAAAAATCCCAACAATTAAAATGTTTTTGAGAGTGTAAAATGCCTCCAAGCCACTTACCTCCCCCACACCAGTTTGCAGAATTTTCAGTCCAGTTGTCTTTTCAAGCTTGTCTTTGTTTACGGCTGTAAGAAAAATTAAGACTGAGTTACAGGAAATCTAGTATATGCATGATTTTGCAGCATTTAGAATATAACCAACCCTCTTTCTTCCATCAATAAATTCATGACTGTTCCTAGGTATGCCATATATGGAATATCTTTTCCTGATAGCAACTCTGCTAGTGAGTTTTCTGAATGCATAGGTAGGCCATTAATTGTTCATTATTATGTGAAAGATAGAAAAAGAAAAACTAATTCTAGTTCTCTCATAAACACAGTATAACACACATTTAGGATATATACACAATATGTTTGGACAATTCTCTTTGGTGAAAACTTCCCACTGTCTTCCTTGTAGTGAAGGTGCAGGATAGCATCTTACCATTGCAACAGCACTGTCACTGCACTGCACTTCACAACAAACTCTCACATAGCAGGTAAGATAGTTTATTTCACAAATAGGGGCACAATGCACAGTGGTTTATTTTTTTTTTTTTAAATTTAGGGCTTTTTCCCTTTTATTATCTTGGTGGTCAGTAAAACCATTCAAACAAAAATANACAAATAGGGGCACAATGCACAGTGGTTTATTTTTTTTTTTTAAATTTAGGGCTTTTTCCCTTTTATCATCTTGGATGTCAGTAAAACCATTCAGACAAAAATAAAGTAATCCAGCATAAACCAGCTAAATGCAAAATAGAGGTGGTAACACTAAGACTACATGCATACTTGCAACCCAAACACGCCTAGGGCATGAACATGAGCACTGTTTTACTATTGCCTGTACTTTTAAATCATGACTATGGTCTCCAAATGATTTTGGCCTTTGCCCACTAATATTCGCACCAAAAAAAAAAATAGCAACCACAGTTCTGGGTACAGCACAAGGATGAGATTATTCTTGTCTTGGGGTATGGGTGAGGTCATCTTGTTTCACATAGGAAGACTTTAACCTTCTAAATATAAACTGTGGCAGTTGGACTCATGGCCAAAACCCCTGTACCTGGCTTGATTTATTTATGAATAGAAATGAAGCCCTGCAGCCTTGGTAAACTCGTCTCCCTTTAGCTGTCTAGTCATCAACTATGTAATCCAAGTGAGTCATCTAAATTCTCTCTGCAGTCAGTGGAAAGCGATGGACATTTAATACAATGAGTCATCTTGTATTATTTTACACACATCTGCAGGCACCTTTCTCTTTCCTTTGATTATGGACACAATTTAGATAGACCAGGCTTCTTAACTGAAGTTTACCTAAAGGAAACATTCCTACCAGAAGTGACAAGAAGTGTGCTACAGCATATTGTACACTGGAAATTTACATTGAAATACCGAAAGGAATTTTGTTCTTTTTTTAATTTGCAAAAAATACTTTTTAATTGTTGCAGTTTTAAGCATATTCAAACCAGTTGAGATTACAGCAGACAATCCTCAGAAGCAATATTACTGTGAATTGATACTTTATTCAGTTCGTCCAAAGTGCCATACAAATGACTCACACTTATTTCAAAGGCAAGTTGTGTCATTAGGGATCAATCTCACCTCAAATATCCAAAACGTGAAAAGATTGAGATAAGAGTGTCTATATGCAAAGATTCAAGAAGTAAAACCTCAAGAAATTCTAATACCAAGAAACTTTCCTGTCTGCCTTCAGCAAGGGATGACTATTGCCCATGATTTAAATGGAGTGGAACATTCTGTCCACCTTTTAGACCCACAGAGCTTTTTTTCTTTTTTTTTTTTTTTTATATATATGCTAGCGATTTAGCAGATTGTAACATGGATTCCCAAGTTAAGAAAGCTTAAACACATTTTGCTGAATGATAACCTAAAAACTACATGCACTACTCACATACTTAATACTTCTGCTATGCTTTATACATTCACAAGTATATTTATTCCATCTGGAGTAACAAGGATCACATGAGAAAAAAAGAGTTGCCTGGGTCATGCAATTTGAGGCTACATTTTCAGTGTGTTGTATAGATGTTGTGCAGTATGAATTTCCAAAATGAAGTAAATCTTTGCAAACAGGCCTAATATATGGCCTTGAGTACTCTGTACTCTAGACTGTGTACTCTGTTCTTTGTACTGGACTTTATCCTCTGGACTATTTTGCTTCACTGATGGCTGATGGCCTGCAATGTCATGTAACAAGATTCACTCTTTTGGACATACCATTTCGTTGCAAAGGTGTGCCATGCTACCACACTGATACCTCACACCCAGCACACATACTAAAGGTAGATTTCTATCAAATGCAAAAATCTAGAAAAAATTTTGATAAACCTTTCCTGCTATAAAAACAGACAGCTTCACAGGTCTTCCAAAGAAACTGAATGGTCCAAGAAATGATTCCCTTGTAGCTTAGAATAAAGAAAACTGCACAGCAGAGTGGCTGCAAATTAAACAGGTATAAGTAAACAACAAAGCTTAAATCCCAGGGTGTAATTTCCTACCACATGAACAGTTAATAGAAAATACTGGGTCTGCTGAATCACTGAATTTTATAATTACTATTACATATTTGACCTCCTTTTCATGGGTTTCCTGCAGACTTCAATTACTGATGCTTTGATTTTAAAAACAAAAAAAGTTTACTTAACACCCCCTTGTACCCCTTGATATCAGCTAAAACACAAAGGACATCTCTGACAGCCATGCTAACACAAACCCTGCCAAAAAGGAGGCATGAAGGCATGACATGCTATTGATTAAATCATAACCTGAAAACAGTCAAGCTCTGGCACCGTCAAATTACAGAGCGAGACACAGCACAGTCTCCAGCATGTTCACTCCAGGCATGTACAGGAGAATATTTTAGCTAACCTTGAACTCCTCAAGCAGTTCAGGAAGGTCAAGAAATTCTGCCAAAAATTGTGCTGCAGCTGAAGCAGCAACTACATATCAAGCAGCTGCTTCAAGCTGCAGAACAGTGAATATGATTACTTAACTTTTATTATGCATAACTATAAATGAGAATTTAAGACAATAAATTTTCATTGCTATCCTACAGACACATGAAGAAGTGGTTGGAAAATAAATTCAGATATTAAGAACAAGCTACTAATCCTTTGAAAACTGGCACAATTTATTTCTTTAAGGTAAATTAGTGTTCTATCTGCTAGCTTTTATTCCAATACAAATATACAGCAGGAGATATTTCTGTTACAAATTTTATGAATTGGAAACAGTAATTCTGGGTAACATGGTATACTGCACATTCCAAAGTTGATTTTTTATTTTAAAATCCAGAAATATGGACGGAGAATGGACAAACTCATCAGTAAAGAGGCATAATAAAAACAACTATAAAATAAAAAAGAAAAAGCCCCAACAACACAACCCCAGTTAGCAACATATAAATCCCTTTTTAATCTTCCACTGAAACAAAAAGGGCTTCCAAACACACAAAAAATGAGGCCTTTAAATTAAATTCACTAGATGAAGGATATGCAAATTACCTGAAGAAGCGGAGCCCTATAATATTCTCAAAATTCTGCAATAGCCTATTTAATTAGTATTTTAATTTATCAGAAGAATTCTTTGCACTTGACAATTTATGCAATATTCCATATAATTAAGCACGTAGCTACAGTGGAATAATTTTGCCTACTCTCTGTATACTAGTTATTTTAACCTGAAAGAATTTGTGGAAGTCTCTTCTGTGATCTAAATTACAATGGGGACAATTTAATGGCTTTGCTCTATTAGAGAGCATGATGAGGGTGTCACTGAATGTTTAAGGGTAGGGATTGTCACTGTTCATAGTCTCCACTAACCTGAGGGATGTCTGATGTGTCTTCTGAGAGCTAACATTTATTTCTTTTAGCAAAGTTATCTGTCAGTGGCATAATCAGGAATATAAGTGTCTAGTTTTGTAGTTGGCATTTGAACCTTGGTATCCACCAGTTATTATGAGAAGCAGGTTATACAGGGCTTCAAGCAGACCTCCGGTGTCATTATAGCACTTCTGGAAGAAGGGAACCCTGAGAAATGAGTGATCCACAGAGGTCTGCTATAAAGCAGGTTGCAACTCCAACCTGTGGGAGCACAGACTGGCACAAGCAAGATGAGGGAAGGGTATATGCAGGAGGCTTCCTAAATCTGTCTCTTGTGCTACTGCAGGATTTACCTGCTCCAAAGAGGAAACCATCCTTAAATATGAAAAGCATTTGTGGAAAGATGGCATCATTTGCAAAGAAACCTTATCTTCCTGCTGTGCATCTGACTTTGAGAGTGTGCTGTATTTAATTAAAGGGGGGGGAGGGAGGGAAGGTACTTAGGGACACAGAATTCCCCCGACGTCTATTACATGCCCATTTTAGAATGAGACAATTCATCCCCTAGACTCACTAACTATATTGACTGGACATCCAGTCAATAAAGTGATGGTGGGTAATTAATTTGGATTTACTGTAGACTGCCAGATGAATTCCACAATAACTGTCTTCCCATCAGCTTGTTGTAAAGCTCCTTCCATATAGTCACATTCATAAGAATTTCCCCTTTTTGAGGAAAGGGCAAAGGAGGAAGGGAAATCCAGAGAGATGGTAAGTGCTTATTACAGCTTTGAAGTCTTTAACAAGTTTTCTAAATCTAAGACAAGCAGATGTTGCATTTATTTACATCAATCTAGTCTTTGGTTTCTCCTCCTCTACAAAAAAAACCCTGATTATATGGAAAAAATATGGTGGACCAGAAAGACTGCCTTGATGTTTGGCAGACCCATGCATTGTGCCATGCATATACATAACAGATATACTAAAATCTTTTTCCCTTGCAATTCAATGCAAATGAATTCCCATAATATTTGGGCTCTCTTCCTGTTGATAAGAATACAGTCTGAGAGTGAAACTATCTTTGTACAGTCAATGCATCTCCTAAAACTGCTGAGGTATTCACACAACTAAATGAGAATGGGACAGAGGAAAACCCCACTGTTGGTTCAGCACTAAGTCTTTTCTCTTCAGAACAATCTGATGTTACATGGGTTTATCCCATCTCATCCACTTTCCTATTATGGAAGTAATTCAGAAGTACTTTAATGAACTTTCAGTTAGATATTTAGGTACAACCATTCCTTTTTGGAATACAAGATAAACACTCCCTGACTTTGGTGTACGTCTACAGGATGGTGTGAGGAGACCCTGTGCCCAGCCCCGGGCACTTCCTCCCAGTGGCAACAGTCTCTGAATTTGTTAACAACTCTCTCTGGGCAGAAGTATTCAAGTAAGTCAGTCAAAAACACAACATGTGCGTTCAAAATGCTCCAGCTTAAAACAAAAATGAATAACTCGAGTTGCCAGATACAAAGGAGAAGGGTCACTTTACTAAATTTTACAATTCAATTACTGAGGGACAAGTACACAGGCTGTGGGCAAAAGATATTTTGTATTCCCGTCTTACTGGGTGACGGCACATGATAGGTGCTTTGTGTATAATTTCTAGTTAACTGGCAGCCAGGTCAGTCAAAGCTTCATAGCTGTACTAGCAACTGCCTGCTAAATATTATGTCATATTCAATTTTCAAGTAATTTTTCAAATAGTTTTAATTAGATATTGTTTCAATCTCATGTGCATTAATTCAATTCCTGATATCAACATTTCAGCTTTCAATCTGCTCAGACGCAGTACCTTGTTGCCTGAAGTAATTTAAAACATTGTTTGCATCTCCAGCAATTTTGAGGGCACACATCATTCACAACCTGCTCTAGCCAATAAAACCAGCAGATAGAAATTCAGGCCATGTTCACCACTCCCAGTGCACCTTTTCATTCTCACAGATTTTGGTACAACACAGCCAAATCTCCACACACACAATCAAGGCATTTTCTGTCTCTGTTTGCTTTTAATTCTGTTCAAAAAATACACATAAGATCCATTTGTCAGGAAAATAGCAGGACTGCATGTTGCTGTAAGAATACCTGTCCCCATACTTGAGTAGCTGGAAGAGCTGTATGTTTTTTTAATGGAATCACAGAACACCAGGTTGAAAGGGGACCTCAAGAATTATCTGGCCCAACCTTTCTTAGCAAAGGCACAGTATAGACAAGATGGCCCAGCACCCTGTTCAGCTGAATGTTAAAAGTGTCTCATGTTGGGGAATCCACCACTTCCCTAGAGAGATTATTCCAATGGTTGCTTGTTCTTGTTTGAAAAATTTTACTCTTGCATCCATTCTGAATCATCCCAGGAATATCTTGTGCCCAATACCCCTCATCTTTTCCATGCAGCTCCCTGTAAAAAGGGAGACTCCATCTTCTTTGTAGCCACCCTGTAAATACTAGAACATGATAATAAGGTCTCCCCTGAGCCTTCTTTTCTTAAGTCTGAACAAACCAAATTCTCTCACCCTTTCCTCCTGCACCAGGCTTCTCAGTTCTTTGATCACCTTTGTGGTCCTCCTTGAGACCTTCTCCAGGATGACCACATCTTTTTTTTGCATAGCAGGGACCAACATAGTATTCCAGGTGTGGCCTGACAAGTGCTGAGTGGGATAATTACTTCTTTATTTCAGCTCATGATGCCCTTGTTGATGTAACCCAGCATCCTGTTGGCTTTGCTGCAGCTGCACCCTATTCACTCATATTGAGATTATTGTCTCCCAGTACCTGCAGGTCCCTTTCCACAGAGCTGATCCCCAGCCAGGTAGATCTCAGCCTGTGCTATGCTTTTGGGTTATGTTTACATAAGAGCTTATACTTGTCCTTGTTGAACTTCATAACATTCTTTTTAGCCCACTCTTTTAGCCTATTCAGGTCTTCCTGCAACAGGGCTCTCCCAGAGTGTCCACTTCCCCCTCAGTTTGGCCCCATCAGCAAACTGTGCCAGAATACACTTGTTCCCATCTTCCACATGGAAGAATATATTAAATACATGAATATATTAAACAGTGTTGGGCCCAGTATTGATACCTGAGCGCCCCACTAGTGACAGGTCACCAGTTTTAAGATGAACTATTTGCCACCACCTTCTCGGTGCTGCCTGTCAGCCAGTTCCCTACCCATCATACAGACCACTTGTCTAGACCACTAACTGGTATATTACAAAGTATCCATAACCCATTCATTCTAAACTCATCCACTAAGGCAACATCACTTTCTCTAAACCATCTAGGTCTCATGTACCTAATGTCAGATAATGTTTAAGGATAGAGCAGCAAAGACCTTACACATCAGGACCTCATGCAGCTGTCTGTTCACATAGATAATGTATGTATTTTAAACACATTCTTTCTGACTTACTGCTTGCACTGCTTTCTTTTCAATTATCTAATTGGTGCTCAATTGTATGTTTTCCCTTAGCTGTCCTTTTAAAAGAGCTATTCTAAAATTGATATTTACATTGCAGTATAGGAGTTTGGGATATATGTAATAACACTTTTGTATTTCTCTGGAGCTTTTTTAATGCTGGGATCATGTCTAGTAACCAAGCTGTCTCAAGTTTCCTCACTAGTCAAAAAAAGTAAGTAGGCATTGTCAGAGATTGAGTTAAGCCATCCTGAGACCATCCATATATTCATTATACAGAAATATAAGCCTGGAAAGGGCTGCTGGGTCAACAAATCAAACAGATCCTTTTTTTTTAACACAGGTTTAACCTTGTAAGAAACACATATATACAAGCTCCAAAATACTTCAACAGTAAAACAGTCCTATAGATAATGCTATGGCTATAGAGACGAATTTTCAAGGTGTGATGTCAATGTGAAGTATGAACAAAAATGGTTTAGATGAATTACAGCGAGAGAAATTAAAAGCCTTTGTCTATTCTAAATACGTTCTTGCAGAGCTTCAGATACACATTATAAAAATATTCTCCAAAACAATATAACAAAGTTGGTGTCCATCAATAGAAGAGTTTTGAGTACTAAGAACAAAAATAACCACGGCTATCATTGGCTATCTATGTTTCACAAATACAGAATTTATTTCAATGAATTTTTTAAAAGTGCCAATTTTTAATACTCTTGACCATTCTAACAGTGATAATTCAGTGCTGCAGATTAATTGGTTGCATTGCATATATGTGTAAGGATTTGCTTACAGACATAAACCATCCATTATTTATAGCTGAAAGTGTACCAATTCAGCCAGTGTTAGGAGAAAATGAAGAAGTGTCATTCCACCTTTCACATTCACATAACAAATTAAGTTTGTGTCAAGTTTCAGCTGTGTATTCAGATAAAAAATCCTGCAGACTTCTTAAGGTCCTAGTTAGCTTAACACTAAAGTTCACCATCTTATGTTCAATCTCAACGTTTACAAATTAGAAGGCAAGATTCATGGTTCCATGTAATGGGCAGTTAAGAAGAACCACCTGGACCTCTCTCAGCCCTTCCAGTGAAGAGAAGTGTTTGCCTCCTTGCCTTCACAACACTGTGGAAAGTAATGCTCCATAAAATAAGCTTAAGGCCACAGGTTCTTTCCTTTTAAATAAACAGGGTTTTGGAATAGTATTGTAAAAGAACAGTTTTTCTGCCTTCCTTTATTTATACTCAAGACTTCAACAGATTGCTTTAATTTTCTTGTGATGAAAATACTACCACAAAATCAAACAGATAATCACAGTTACTCAGTTTTTCAAGGTTGGCTACATATTCTAGTTTTGTATTCTGCTTTTCTGCTTATATTTAACTATTCTCTCCTTATATATGCTTCTTTTTGATCCCTCAGGATATCCACTGCATCTCCTTTTTGCAGTTTATTATTTTTTAAGAATCATGTCCTCTTCAAAAATGTAATTTTTAAGAGCCATTTTTTGTCCTTTTAGTGCTTTAGAGAAAGTAGAATAAGTGTAAGCTTCTATGCCATCTCCGTTTAATAGGAATAAAAATATTTACCTATACAGTGCCCAGGAATAGAAGTACCTAAAAAAATTTTCTCTCCTGTTCTTGCTTTTATAAGCTTTTATATTAACTAGGATGGTTTCTAAGCATAAAGAACCATTGAACTGATCCAGAAGCTGCTACTTACGACTGTAGCTTTGTAGAAATTCAGGAAAAGCAGTTATCTGGAATTTAAGTGACCTTGTGTGATTTCTTTAGAATAGATGATATGTTAGTGAGGGAAAGGAAAGGATTAAACTTTCTCTCCAGAAGCCTACCAGCTGCTTTTTCTATAGCTTCTATTATTATTTTTTAACACAAAACAGGAAAAGAAAACCAAGAACAGCCATTGCACTTTTACAGAGGTGATCCACCTGAGAGTGTCCCTGGAAAGACCACTCTTTCATATTATAGTATATAATTAAAAATATACATATTAGCCTGTAATTGTTAATCTTCATCTTTGTTATCTGTACATTTTTTGCATTCTCCTGCTTGCACCACTTTGGATCTTCTCACATAAACAGCCTGAAATACATGAACTATTCTTACTCATATTTAAAATCTGTCAAATCTTTGGATGGACACAGTAGTTTGTTTACACTGGTATCTGAAAAAATTAAGTGGCACTACCACTAATTCTCAGCATGCCAAACTGTTGTTATTTTTAATAAATACACATTCAAGAACTGTATTTTTTCCCCAGTCATTTCCTCTGTCTTAATAGAACATCACCCTGTAGGTTCATTTCTTTAATGATCCAAAACGCAACTTCAAGCCATGTTATTTGTTATTCATCTACAACTACACTTACTGTCAGTCTTGTGGCATAAATGTAACAAGACTGAGTTGGGAAAACATTAGCAATATTTCAACTGACTGGCTCACTAAATCATGAATAACACAGCTAATGCACAAGGTCATTCACTAACAAAATCTATTTGCTGTGCCTCAGACTAAAATTAAAATATTTATTACCAAGGATACCACTAGTAACAGGAGTCACAATAAAGCTTTCAGGTGAGAGTGAATGGAGAAGATGTTAACTCGCCCATCATTTCTCACAATAAATTTTCATAATTCTTCCTTTATGAAAACTTTGAAGGCTACTTTGATACCTTTAAAATAATTCCTTTAAAATCAGCAAAAAGTGGAAGGATGAGTGAAGCCTGTTTATAGTTCAGAAATACAGGCCCAATATTTTTTAAAGAATATAAACCTTAATCACATAATATGAAAGCATTATATTTATCCTTGGGTGAGTGAAGTGCAAAGTAAGGAAGGTAAATGCTTATCTAGAGAGATGCATTTACAGAATTTGCCAGTGCACGTATGTTTGCAGGTATGCACATTTGATGGGAATAAGGAGAAGGATTTAACAGGAAAGATCTAAGTGCACAAAGAGCTACTTTGCAGATCCTGGGGATACTCAAAACGTTATGATTATTACTACATCATATACAAATTCTTCTCATGGCTAGGATAACTGTGGGAAAGCACTGTGCAAACATACAACTAAAAGGTGATTCCTATGCAAAAGAGCTTGTAACTACCAAATGACTGGTGAGAATAAGTGTCTACAGAGGGAAGTACAGATAACAAGGGATCGATAATAGGCAATGTGCCAGCAGAATACCACCAAAGCAGAATTCATCCACACAGCATTCTTTTTGCATTCTTTTTTTTTTTTTTTTTTTTTTTGGAAAAAAAATTGGTTTTA
>NDXB01014598.1:89461-103607 GCA_002631895.1 Agapornis roseicollis
TTTTTTTTTTTTTTTTCCCTAGAAAAGATGTGCATCGTTAGTAAAAAACCTGCTATTTAAACTATTCAAGCTTACCTGGTAAATTTTGACTGACATGGTTTAGAGAGTGATCACAGAAGCAGTTCTATCAGCAGATACAAGACAGCGGTAACCTCTGTCAAGGATATGATAACCTCTTTCATTTGCACTGATGCATTCAAAAGAGGACACTGGTCCACAGCTTTATAAGACTGTCAAACTTATATGGATTATGCAATTTAACACATAGAAATCATTACTGCATACAATTTACAATAAATGTAAATGAAATGCCTATCCGCTTTATGCATATATGGGCATAGGTCACTATTAGAGTGCCAGCAATTTCAAGCAATTTCTGCATGCTATTTTCTGCAAAAATTAGCACAATAGCTTCCTTATGGGCTGAAAGCCTATAGGAGAGTTAAAAGCTTGGTGAAATGTTTTCTGACTTCTCACTGAGTGCTCCATTTGGCAGGGAGGCTTTCTCCTATCAAGACAAGCTACCTGAAGCTATGCATGAAGCCATCTTGGCAGCTCTCTCCCCTCCCTAACAGCATGACCGCAGCACAGGCTTGTTTCCAGACCTTCCCCTTCATGCAAATAGAATCATGGAATCATAGAATAGTTAGGGTTGGAAAGGACCTTAAGATCATCAAGTTCCAACCCCCCTGCCATAAGCAGAGACACCCCACACTAAACCATGTCACCCAAGGCTTCATCCAACCTGGCTTTGAACACTGCCAGGAATGGAGCACTCACAACCTCCCTGGGAAACCCATTCCAGTGCCTCACCACCCTAACAGGAAAGAATTTCTTCCTTATATCGAATCTAAACCTCCCCTGTTCAAGTTTGAACCCATTACCCCTTGTCCTGTCCCTACAGTCCCTAATATATGGAACCAAGCATGAAAGAAATATTTGCTACTGAAAAANAAACCTCCCCTGTTTAAGTTTGAACCCATTACCCCTTGTCCTGTCCCTACAGTCCCTAATATATGGAACCAAGCATGAAAGAAATATTTGCTACTGAAAAAGAAAGGTGGCTATTACAAGGGCAGTACAGATAATGACTTCCTCAGGAAAGAATTTTGTGAGAAAGTGGTTTGCATTTTTCCTGACCCCATTTCTTTTGTAGACTGCAGGATCCGTGACTTATTTCTAAAGGAGAGGATGTTCTTGTAAAAGCATTTTAAAATTCATTTATATATATATATATCTCAAGCAACAGAGACCTTTACTTTATAAATACCTGCAATAATTTACACATACACACATAACATGTATGTCTCAATATAAGATACATACATATAGTGTATTCCACTCACTACTTTTCAAAAATGAATACAGTAGTATAAACATAAATTAAGTATGAGGTATACATCTTCACCAATCAAGATTAATGTATATTATTATCCCTTGACCTCTTCTTAATATTCTATTTTACCATGTTTCTAAAATATTTATACCATACAGGGTGTTAAATTATAGCAATTAAGACCATAGTATGGTTTTATTAATATTTCATCAGGAATGTTCCATAATTTGAATTTCCCCAGTGCCCTTCTGTTGCTTTGCTGTACACTGTGGGGATGGAGGGCATTCCTGTCTTGTTCTTCTTCATCTTTGCAGGTCTTTACCAGCATTTTCTCTATACAGCCAGATACAGTGTTTTCCAGGTACTAACTTTTTACCTGGTGCCTGACTCAGGTAATCATTTCAGGTTCTTTATGTCCCATTCTGGGACTCCAGCACAACAAAGACAGCAGCAAACCAGAAAAAGACCAGAGAAGGGGCACTGAAGCGACTGGAGCATGCATTTGACATGAGGTTGAGACTGATGGGCTATTCAGCCTCAGGAAGTCTAAACGGTGACTTAACTGCTGCTGACTACTATATGGGCAGGACTATGAAAAATATGCAGCTAGAATTTTGCAGAGACTCATACCAAAAGGACTTGAGGCAAATTGCCACAAAGGAAATTCTGATTGGACAGAAGGAGAAAATATATATTTTCTCAGTGAGTGAGTAAGGGTTGTGTTGGGGTAGGCTGCGCTGAGAGGCTGTAGAATCGTTAGTCATTGAGATTTACGTAACTCAGGTGGAGCAGGGCCTCAAGAAGCCAAATTTCAGATCTGGACCCAATGACCTCCAGAGGTTCCTTACAGCGTAACTTTTTCTACTATTATAAATATATATATAACATCTCTAAAGATAGCAATTCTTCACAAGCAACTGTATCATTTCATCCTGATGGTTATGAAATAACGATAAACTCTTCCTTGAATTAGGTACGGCTGTCTTTATGACGAAAGGCTGCTGTCCTCAAGAGTACCATCATGTCTCAGACGTGTTTATCAAAGCATTTTTGTTTCTTGTTCATTTTTTTTCTTATGCAGCAAAGAACTGAAAGACATGTTCAGCTGATGAATCATGGCCCAAAAGCACTGGAGCAGAGTGAAGAGAAACAGAAATTTTGGAAAATTCAAACCAAACTAACATTTGGGCTTTATGGCTAGTTTGTGTGGCACATAAATCTGCATGGTTGTCACAACAAAGCTGAACTAGGTTATGACAGCAAAACAGGAGAGACTGAAAAGGCTAAAAAATGGAATATTATGGGACTAATGAAAAAATAAAAGGAAAGGGTTTGTTTTTTTTTTTAGAGAAAACAATTAGAACAGGCAAGAAATAAATAGAAGGAATAATATGCAATGATGTTCAAGTATGAAGAAAGGTCTCTTCCTCAAGAATACCTGCATAAATGGCAGCTATTTAAAGGACATAACTGCTGCCAAAGTTTTACTGCTGCCAAAGCACAAGGCAGATAAACATAAAGATAGAAGAGAGATGGACCCACAGACAGAAAGAGGGATGAGGGTAAAGGAAAAACTACCCAAATGTTCATATGAGGTTTTCCTACTGCCTATATTTTACAGTCTGTATTCCAAAGGTGGTTTCATAATGAAGTTTTAGATGTCTGAAAATTAGGCATTTATTTAAAGCTTCATGCTTACTTTCTCAATGGCTCATAGGCAGACAGAGGCACTTCCAGAGAGCACTTCATCTTCCCTCAGAAATATATCATTCACATGTAAAAAAAACTTGCCATCAATTTTATATGCAGCCATGATATGCAAGAAGCAGTTGGGGGTTTGCAGCAAAGATTCAAGGAACTGATCTGTGTGATACAGAAATAGATAGGTGATCTCGCAAAGAAGTGGGATACCAAATTAATGGGCGGAAAATCAAGATGGAAAGAAGGGGACATCTCTGCTAACCCCAGTCTTAGTCACCCATACTGTCACAGGGAGGTTAAAATTCTGCAGTGATATTTTCATGTAATTCTGAGACTGCAGATTCATTTGTGGTTTTCTCCTAAAAAAATAATTTTTATCCATTCATATATTTCATAAAATCATAGAATGGCTAGGGTATTTGTATTATCTTTTACAATCTAGGATATAATATAGCAGTAAATAATACCAAGATAGAGTGATAAAACTGGCTTAATCTCGCAAGAGAGTAAAAGAGTTAAAATAATATTTTAGTTCATTAACTTTAAAATATCAAGGGCAGTTTTTACTAGGTACAGACTATAGTTTTCTTTCCTAAATCATTATGTTGCTTTTTTTGTGCTGCAATTATGTAGTAAATATGTAGTTAGTATATAATAAATACTTGCATAGATTGTTTCATTCAGTACTCGGCAGCCTATTTTCAAAATAATGGAATGTTCTCATTCTTATATCTTCAGTTGATAAAAAGGTAGATATTTATGTATTATTAGAATAACTTTTTATTGATTGCAGATAATATCTACAAAAAACTTCCTCTCTCCAAAAAAGTTTACTGAACAAATAAATTGACAAATTATCAGGAGGAACAAATGCCTCAAAGGTTATCCTGGAAGGATTTGGTGGTTGTGGGAATTCTTATAAATGGAGGCACCAGCAAAAGAGCACACTGCTCTATATTACCTTGTCACATAGCAGGAAGAGTTGATGTTCCTTCAGGTAACTGTGCACATATGAAAAATGAGCAATTTCAAGCAATTAGTTTCACCAAAGACTGAATGAGAATTTGAACATCCTGCTGTCTTGCAAGTGTAGCTATGGAGAAAGGAGGTTTGTTTTTCACGCATAGAATGGGTGAGGGGATGAATGCAAGATAATTAATGGGCTGCTGCATCTCCTGTTTTTGACAGCCAACTTCATTAGATGTTCTGTAATTCTGTATCTGGCCAATTGTTTGCATCAAGTTAGGAATGCAATTCCTACAAAACCTCATCTATAATGGATAAAAGCACCCAGGTCTTGTAAAAAGAGATATATGTAGGACATAATTATATGTAAAGTGTATGTGTGTTCTGTGTATGATGTATGAGGCTGGAGAAGGATTTGCATATATTTGAATATTCATTAGATCTTCAATATCTTGTGAAACAAAATGCAATAAAGGAAGAAATAGAAACAGAGATAACAGGGAGAAGATGCATCTCTTTAATATTTCTAATTTCACACTGTGTAATGATCTACCCATCTATTTTCTTATTTAAAAATATCAACAAGATATTTGATATTATAAATAACATTAAATAATATATATTAATAATTCATTATAACCTTCCATCAATTACAATCTTTAAATTAAATACAAAGATATTAATACTTTAATAACAATTAATATAAAATTAACTTTTAAATATAGCACCATAATACTGTGTGGCAATTATATTAGTAGTTAGAATACTTTAAGGACATCTAAATCAAACTGCAGCACTGCTGACAATTCATTAAAAGGAATCAAAATATACCACTTATTTGGTAATTGCAACATATAAATACAGTCCCACTATCATATAGATATAGTACTGCATCTACCTCATTCTTTTAAACTATCATATTATTACTTGTGCAGTTTTACTATGTACTTAAAATACAGTATGTCTCCAGGCAGATGGGGAGGGGTGTAGCTGTTTACATCAATGACCAGCTGGAACTCTGCCTTTGGATGGGTGATGGGCCAACCAACAGTTTGTGGGTTAGGGTCAAAGGGAAAACTGGGGGTCTGATACATTATCATGGGGGTCTGCTACAGGCCACCCAATCAAGAGGACTCTGTGGATGAAGCACTCTATAGACAGACAGGAACAGCCTCACACCCACAGGCCCTTGTCCTCAAGGGGGACTTCAACCATCCTGATATCTGTTGGAGAATCCAGGAGGCTCCTCAATAGTGTGGAAGACAACTTCCTTTTGCATGTGATACAGGAGCCAACAAGGAGAGGTGCCCTGCTTGACCAACAGGGAAGGGCTCGTTGGAAATGTGAGGCTCCAGGTCAGCCTTGACTGCGGTGATCTCAAGATGGTGGAGTAGTAAGATTTCTCTAGAGGGGAGCTGGGCCCAAGACTGCTGGCTGATATTCAAGGATCAGCTGCTCCAAGCTCAGGAGCATTGCATCCTGACAAGAAGGAAATGGGGCAAGAAGGTCAGGAGGCCTCCATGTATGGATAAGGAGCTGCTGAGAAAAGGTAGAAGGGAAAAAGAAGCTTATATAAGGTGGAAGAGACAACAGACAGCTTCAGAAGAATACAGGGACATTGCCTGAGAAGCTAAGGATCAAGCCAGGAAAGCTGCAGCCCAGTTAGAACTGAATTTGGTCAGGGATGTCAAGGACAATAGGAAAGGCTTCTACACTAGGTATGTCACTAACAAATAACAGACTAGGGATAACGCGGGCCCTCTCTGGAAAGAAAAGGGAGAATAGGCTACCCTTGATTAGGAGAAGGCTCAGCTTCTCAATGACTTCTTTACCTCAGTCTTCACTGGCAAATGCTCTGACCACACCACTCAAGTCTCAGAAGGCAGATGCGGCAACTGTGAGAATGAAGACCTTGGGCCTAGGAGAGGGACAGGTTCAAGATCATCTTAGAAACCTGAATGTGCACAAGTCATAGAATCATAGAATAGTTAGGGTTGGAAAGGACCTTAAGATCATCTAGTTCCAACCCCCCTGCCATAAGCAGGGACACCCCACACTAAACCATGCCACCCAAGGCTTCGTCCAACCTGGCCTTGAGCACTGCCAGGGATGGGGCACTCACCACTCCTTTGGGCAACCCATTCCAGTGCCTCACCACGCTAACCATGGGACCTGATGAAATCCATCCACAGGTCTTGAAGGAGCTGGCAAATGAAGTTCCTAACCCACTGTCCATCATATTTCAAAAAGTCATGGCAGTCAGGTGAAGTTCCCAACAACTGGAAAAAGGGAAATATAACCCCCATTTACAAGAAGGGGAAAATGGATGACCTAGTCAATCTCACCTCTGTGCCTGGGAAAATCTTGGAGCAGATTCTCCTGGAAGGCATGCTAAGGCACATGAAAAACAACAAGGTGCTTGGTGACAGCCAGCATGGCTTCACTAAGGGCAAATCCTGTCTGACCAATCTGGTGGCCTTCTATGATGGGGCTACAGAACTGACGGACAGGGGTAGAGCAGTTGATGTCATCTACCTGGACTTACACAAAGTGTTCGACACTGTCCTGCATAACATCCTTGACTCTAAATTGGAGAGACACAAACTTAATGATGGACCACTCGGTGGATATAGAATTGGCTCGATGGCCCCAACTCTATGCAGAGACTTGCGGTCAATGGCTCAAGGGGTCAGGTTGTGACTAACCCTGTTCAACTCTTTGTCAGTGACATGGACAGTGGGATTGAGTGCAATTTTGCTGATGACACCAAGCTGTGTGGTTCGGTGGATACGCTGGAGGGAAGGAATGCCACCCAGAGGGTCCTTGACACATTTGAGAGGTGGTCCAAAGCCAATCTCATGAAGTTCAGCCGAACCAAGTACAAGGTCCTAATCTGGGTCTGGGCAATCCCAGGCACAGCTGCAGATTGGCAGAGAAAAGATTCAAAGCAGTGCTGCAGAGAAGGAGGTGTCAGTTGATGAGAAACTGAACATGAGCTAACAGTGTGCGCTTACAGCCCAGAAACCAACCATATTCTAGGCTGCATCGAAAGAAGCATGACCAGCAGGTTGAAAGAGGGTTCCAATACTTGAGAGAGGGAGGCTTCACCAGGGACTGTAAAGATAGAACAAGGGGTAATGGCTTTAAACTTAAAACAGGGGAAGTTTAGGTTAGATATAAGGAAGTAGTTCTTTACTGTGAGGATGGTGAAGCACACTGGAATGGGTTGCCCAGAGAAGTGGTGAATGCTGCCTCCCTGGCAGTGTTCAAGGCCAAGTTGGACAGAGCCTTGGCCAAAATGGTCTAGTGTAAGGCATCCCTGCCCATGGCAGGGGGGTTGGAACTAGATGACCTTAAGGTCCTTTCCAACCCTAACTATTCTATAATCCTATATTAAAGTTATTATTTCAACAACAGTAGTGTTAAAAGAAAATAGCATTTTTATAAAGTCTAATACATCTGAAGGGAAAATTGCTGTAAGTATCTAAATATGTTTTCTATGCACAGTTTGAACTCCCGTTGTTCAAAGTGAAGTGTTGCCTTTGGTGTAGAACATGAAGTACGTGGGATAGGAGAACAGCATCAAAGGAGGACCAACCATCTGATGCCACAAAACGCATGTATTGATTTCATATTTTGAAAGGCTTCCTTTACCTTGAATATTTAGCAGATCCAATGAAAGTCTGAACTGACCCCAATGAGTTTAAATCCTGCTTTAACTAATACATGTTTTTTTGAGAAGTACACAGTCATTAGACTGCGGAAGAAAGCCTACTTTGAGATATCTTTTATAAAGTAGGCAGAGGTTGCCTCTTAAATATTGTTTAAGCTAAAATACTTAAATAACCTAATTTTTTACTGGTTAATATTATACAACATGTTTTCAGTCTTAGACAAGCCACAGAACAATTGAATTGATTATTGGATTCAACTTTGGCACTAGGTCTTTTTCACACTTGGATATTTAAATTTTATTCACCCTTCATTTTAATTATTAGTGAATATTTACTTTCAAAAGGACCCTGTTCAGTATTTTACTTGTAGTAAAATCAAGAGGTTTTTGCCATATCAGAGATGCTAGTTTTAAACCTAGGTGTTAGCTAATAACATATGTGAAGATGTCGAAAAGTAAAACCAAAAATATTCTTTGCGTGGTATGGGGTATTTAGATTTCTTTTTCCACATGACATATGGACGAGTGGTCATTAGGATAGTACATTCCATATAAACGTATATTTAATTTCAGATGCTATATCTATTTAGGAGAAAATTAAGCAGGAAAAAACAAACCTAAACCCATGAAGCCTGGTGAAATGGGGTGACATTAGACACATCCAGAGACATAAATAGTTTAAAAATATTTTCCAATAACAATTTCTCATTTTTTAATGATGAACACCCTCCATAACTGATCCAAAGAAGAAGAGCTGTTCAACTGGGACAGTTACTAAACTACCATCCTGTAGTGACTTCTACATGAACCCAGCATTAGTCAGATCACTGACCCCTCCTGTTCTGGATTAAGTTTCCCAAATTAATTCCAACTAACAATTTTGTTTAAGCATAACGAAAAATCAACCCTTAAAAACCCAAACAAAAATGCATTGTTTGAAGTGAGCAACATTTTATATTTTTACTTTTGTTATAAATTTTTCTGAATTTTTTGAGAATTGCTGGAAAGGCCAGAACTGTGCTTAAAGCACAATTGAAACAAAAAAACCTTACTTTAAATAGAATAGATGCAGATAAATACATAAATAAAAGTTTTTTAGGGTTTTATCCAGATCAAAGTTTGGTTTGGTTATTAAAAAAAAACAAACCAAACCAAAACAGAATATTCTCCAAAAAAGTTCTCCATACAACTCTTTCCAAATATTGAGAGAATGTTTAGGATTATAATATAATTTGATAATTGATAATTTGATTTGGTGATTTCATTAAAACTATTAGAAGTAGTCTTTATCCGGAATTGAAACACTACAAAAAATTGCCTCTGTTTGCATGAACTGAAGACGCACCAGTATGGGAGGGAAAACTGCATGTATGTTCAACAATTTCTTTTATTTTTGTTTTTGAAAATCAGAGGAAGTGGTTTTATGACAAGTGAGAATAAAAGAAGTAGAGAACTACGTGGGTTTTTTTCCCATTATTAGCTTTTTCTTCAAATGTATTTTAAAATACCTTTCTCTAATTAATACAATGCTTTATATAATTAGTGTCTGATCTACAGACAGGGAAGCTCCCTGGCAAAGTCTAGAGCACATACTTGGGGGAACCTAATAAAAGTTGCAGCTGGTACTCCTTTCATAGAAATTACAACTGTAGAGCAGAAAATGTGCTTGTGTCTGAGCTGCCAAGGTGAAATGCTGCATCTTGGCATGCTATGCCCTCCCTGGGACTGGCAGTGACAAGGGACGGCTGGACACATGCCCCAATCTGTTGATCTGCCATGGCGATGATAGCCCTTAGAAGAATAAATGAGTAGGAGCCACACGTTACATTTTACATCTTGCAGCTAAAGCTATCAGAGCATGACTCCGTGAGCCCCATAGCTGAAGCCATCCCCATGCATCCCTGCATCTAAATACAGCCCAATTAATCTCGCTTTATTAAGAATTCAGATCCAAAAAAAGAGGATATTTTCCTTTTGAGCTTTTATTTTTTCTTGTTTTGCAGTTTGTTTGAGCACTTGCTAGTCAGGTACAGTGTTGGTTACCTGGCTGATGAGAGCAAAGGTGTCTGAATAATTTGTGGTTATAATAGTAGTATGCAAATATGAATTTATATAAAATTCCTTTATGTGTTTATAAGTTAAAGAATATTTTCCTGTGCGTAATTCTGAATTCATAATTCATAATTTGATTCAAAGCTGCATCTTGGTGTGAGGTCACAACTGTTTCATGCCTCACTGATTTCACTGTTGTGCTCCATATGAGAGCTGTCAAATGGGAACCTTATCTTGTTGATTTTATAGGGTCACATTTTCATAGGCATTCAGTTCAATTCACTCAAAACGTAACTGTTGTGTGCCAATTTCAGTTGGACATAAAAGTCACACTGAGATGCTTTTGTTTTGTGATTGGAAAAAGATTGCACAATGTAGAATCATCCCTTTTATACAGTAATATTTGCATCAGTGAAAGTCGCTGTCTTCCATATGAGATGGGAAAGTTGTGAAACAGTGACATAAAAGTGATTTTCTGGGAGTCAACCAGCAGCCTATCACCAGTAATGGAAATTCCTTACTGTCCTGAAGCCAAACTTAGTGACACTACATTTCAACCCATGATTCAGCAGTAAAAAATATAAATACTGCTTGCTCAACATGTTCACCCCAGCCTGAACTTTGTAATCAGATATCATCATGGAGGAGGAGGGGTTCAGGATAAAAAGAAGTAATTAAAAATAAAATAAAATTATAGAGCTAAAGAAATCAGCCAGACTAAATAACCCCGTGATGTTAAGGCTAACTGCCTTTTTCTGGAGAAAGGTAAAGGAAATTCTTCTTGGAGAAAGAGAAGCCACCTTAGAGAAAACAGCAGCAATCAGTGCACAACAGTAAAATCATAGAGTAACTGAAGGATTATTATAAACACATCTAACAATTCATAGTACTTTTTTAAACAGCCCTTTTAAAAATGAGCTGATAAAGCAACATTATTTCTCAGACTGATAACCAGCTTACTAGATTTCTGAGAGATCAGAGGCTTCCTTGTTTATTCAGCTGAAGCGGTCTTTCAGCTCTCTGATCTTCTCAGTCTATCGTTATTATTAGTCTTCCTTGAGTTCTGCTTTTCAAATACCTTGTCTCAGCTGACTTTGGATTTCCTATTCAGCAATTTAACCCTACCAACAGTTTATACAACAAGATAAAAATCCATAAATTAGGCGTCCATGGGTGCTTGTGCCCTGTATCTTTGTCAAGGATGATCACAATCAAATGCTTGTTTCTCAAGACAGCCTGTCAGCCAGCACAATTACAGGTCCTCAGCTTGCCCTGCCTAGCACAGGGCAGAAGGAAGACTCTTGTAGCAAGGGAAATAGATTCATACTCATCCTTCATCTGTCTCTTTTCTGTCTAGTTTCTCAGTTGTATTTATTTTCTTTACAGATTGTTATTAATACTCTCTTGATAAAGCAAAATATCCAATATTTATATTCCTTTATGGGTATGGCTATTTCAGAGACAGTGTAAAAAACTGTCTGTGGTGCAAACATAGCTAAGCCAGGTTGAACCTAGGGAGCTTGGTAGCTCTGTTTTTGTCACCACAGCAGTGTGAAGGCCAATGTGAGGCACTGGTCCAAGGTGCCACAGCTATACTTTAAGCAGCACCCGCAGTAGTATAAACACTTTGAAACCCTGACATCCTCTGGATGTTTCATTTCTAGATCTAAAGGAAAATCCTGCCATCATTATGTAGAGCAGAGATTTTGCCATGCACTTCACTGAGATCAGAACTTAACTGTGGTTTGGTTTTTTTATATTTGAGGAAGACATGCTAAGGGCACATGCATGAGAACATGACTTACAACCTCTGACTACTGGCCCTTGGACAGTAGGAACAGTGTAATTCAGAAACATCTTTGCTATAATTAGTAACAGTTTCTGGATGAATGCTGTGGACTATTCATCATCTGAAACAGAACCTATTACAACAAACTCCAAATTGTGCTCTGTTGAACAAGGAAAGTGACAATGCTATAACAAAAGCCTATATACCCCTGGTCACTATGATGGAGTTGAGGGATGGAAGAGAAAATTTTTAGATTTCTGAGAGGAAATTGATACATATTTAAAATATTCATTCTAAAGTGAGCTTTAGTGCACTGATGGAAGGAAAAAAATAGGATGATGCTGCATAGGCTTTGTGTCTTTTCCTTTCAAACTCCTCTAGGAACCAGGAAATTCTGCCATGGTCTGGGGGCTTTCCTCTGCCTCAGAGCCTCCTCCGGGATGGCTCTGTCTTGGATCACTATCTGGAGTCCCCACATATACCTCACACTTTGCTCCTATCCCTGACATGTCTCCCTTATCATTCTCACCCTAATATGCTCCCTAAGGAATTCTGACAGGACAGGCTTGAAGTCTCCTGTCAGAGTCATTATGCCAAGAATCTCCATGTACACCTGCATATTTAAGGCCTCTTTACTTCTCTCACTGCATGCTGCAAAGAATTCAACATTGCAGTAAGTCTCTCACCTTAATTTCCTACTTCTTAAGTAGATTTGTTATCTCAAATACGAGTAAGCATCTAGGCAGTCAGGCAATGTGCTGACGCAAGGGTACATCTTGGTCATGAATTCCAACATTGTCTCCTGGCTGTCAAATTTTCTGCTTTTCTAGCAAATATAGCCAGTTGCATAGTGTTATTCCACTCATAACAAGCCTCCAGGCAGAGTACAAACCATTAATTAGTTCCCTCTGATTTCAACAATTCAGACAGTTTTCCACCCTTGTACTAATCCATTCATTGAGACTGAAATGTCCGAATGTGAACTCATGGACCAAGTCAAAAGCTTGTTTAGGTCAAAGTAAACAACAACCACTGTTCTTCACTTACTTCATTGTCATTTCATTGTAGAAGGCAATGCTCAGGTGTGGTTAGCCCTTGATTAATTCATGCTAGTTAGTCCCAGCCATCATCTTGTCCTTCACAGGCCCAGTAATAGCTTCCAGGAGAACACACTACATAATTTTCTAAGGGATCAAAGTGAAGCTGATCAGCCTCTTGTTTCCTGAAGAATTTCTTCTGCTTTTTCTGAAGAGGGGTACAACACTGACCTTTCTCCAGCCTTAACCTCCAATCTTCACAACTTTCAAAGAACAGGACTCTCTGTGATATCAGCTACCTTTCTGCACATTCCTGTATGCATCCATCTTAACCCATGGACTTTAATGTGTCTTCTTAAGAGATCTTTGAATCAGTTGTCTTCTACTATCATAGATTGTACCTTCTCTCCTTCAAAACCATCTCTGCATATATAGGCTTGGGAGACCTTTTTGCTGCAGGTCACAAAGATAATACTGAAAAATTTTGCCTATCTGCATTTTCTGTCACTAAGTCACCTGCTCCATTCAGAGGTGGGCTGATGTTTTTCTCTTTATACTTTTTTTCTTTTACTTCTAATACATCGGTAGAAGCCCTTTGGGTTGCCCTTGATGTCCCTTGCCAGTTTGAACTCTAGTGAAGATCTGCTTTCCTAGCACTATCCTGGGTTCTATATAGTTTTTATATTCTTTCTTTGTAGCCTGTCCTTCCTGTATATAGACTTTTTGTGCTAAAACTCAGTCCTGACTTATCAAGCCAGTTTCCTGGTACATCTCATTTTCCTGAGCTTGAGGAAAGCGTTCTTGTGCTTTCTGTCCCTAGAGATATGCCAGCTCTCCTGAGCTGATTATGTTTTCCTTCAGAGTTGCTCCTCACAGGATCTTGTCTATCAGTTTTCCTGGAAAGGCAAAGTCTAATCTCCTGAAGTCCAGGACCTAGTCTTCCTCTTTCCTCTCAAAATCTTGGACTCCCTTATTTCATGGTCACTAATTACCATATGTTTAGTACTATTATATGTGTTGATAGAAGTAAAAAAACACGATCTAACTCATTCTATTTGGGTTTCCATTTTTCCTTTTAGGTATCTAATAAATGTGTTTGGACTGTATTCAGAGAATCCTGTGCCTAGGAAGAATCATAAAGCTGTAGTCATAGGTTCCCTATGTAACTTATCTACATTGTTCAAGGGTACTGTCCTGGGAGAGTCTCCTTTCGCCTTAAAAACACCCTCCTTATGAATATATCCATTAATTCTGACTGCAGCCCCTTGTTGGTTCAATGTTCTGGCTCATAAATTGCAATAGTCCATACCTTGGCACCACATGGTGTCATCTGCAGTTTCTGCAAGGTATTTACTTCTAAGTCATACCAGCTGTACAGCTATAAATTAAATGTGAGGCAAGAGAGAATCAAATCAATTAAACACAGCACTATCATGACTGGTGGTGTCTAAAGTTTAGAAAATCTGCCTCATCCTGGTGAGGCTGAGTCCACCCAGAAGTGCACCCAGAATACAGTTTCACTGCTTCACAGTATTTTCCCATCTTGCTTTTCTGAAGAGCTTTAGATTTTTTTTTTTTTTTTTTTTTTGTTT
>NDXB01014598.1:103741-141346 GCA_002631895.1 Agapornis roseicollis
TTTTTTTTTTTTTTTCATCATGGACTATATTCTTCCTAACTTTAAGATATTTCTTGGGAGGATTTTAAGATTTTTTTAAGTGCAGTATACTCTAAATTAATCCAGACAAATGTCAAAAAAAAATAAAAGGCAAAGGCAACGATGTCTGAGGCCTCAAAGCTCTTATGGTCGTACAGCATTATCTCATCTCATGGCATTTCAAAGCCTTCAAACAAGTATTCATCCCATCTAAAAAATCTTTTGGTCTTCAGGAACCAAAGCTGCACAGGTTTTGATCTCAACTCTTTAAGTCTTTCCTTAATCTTAAAGGCCTTATATTGGGTAACTCCTTCTCTGTTGATAGACCTTATTACCAGAACATGCAGGGTCAGAATCTGAGATTACTTTTTCCAATTTCAAATAACTATCTGCTTATTTATTTATAACAACTACTAATTTTTTCTTCTGAGGACATCAAGTAACTGCAAAAGTATTAGTCCTTTGGTCTTTCCTTACTTGAAGTTTGCCAAGAGGTCATTAAAGCGTTTCTAAGAAATGAATGTACCATCAAAGTTATCATGTGACCCTTGATGTTCTAGTGGTTCCCATACCCCTTCCATTAGATGGTCAGGACTAAACACTCTAAGAACTGTTGTATAAGGCTGCTCAAAAAGGACAAGTCAAACAAGACTTTTTTTATTTTATTTTTTTTTTTAATTATTAACAGTTGGGAGTCATGTTGGGAATTATGTATATCTTGAGAATGCAAAGCATTTCTGGTTCTAGAGGAAACTATATGGAGTACTCTTTACAGACCAAGCAGGAATTTGTTCCATGCTGATCTCCTGCTTTGCTTTTACTTTGTAAACACCAGTCCACTCCAGACTTTGCCTCCACCCCACAGCCCTCTTGACTGCTGGATCTGTGCCTGAATGGATGAGCCAGAGGGGGACAAAGAAAAGGTCCTATCTCAAGCAGCAAATTAAGGTAACAGGAGGTAGGCTTGGGAAAGGAGATTGATACGAAGGATATTTATATCTAAGAAGAGGCATTGTCTCAGAAAGCCCAAAGAGAATTCTACATAGTGTTGGGGTGGTATTGAGATAAAAAACAAAACAAAAACAAACAAACAAAACAAAACAAAAACAACATTAAGATAAATTAAAGAAAAAAAAATCCTGAAGGTGAGATCTATTAGATTGTGGAACAGTCACCTGCTAGAAGCAGTGCGAGCAGAACAGTTTCAGTTATATCATTCAAATGCTTCATGTGGAATTGTATTTACACTGTCAACAGCAAGCATTTCCATTTAAAAAAAAATTGGTGCTATACCTGCATGTCAAGCAGTCTACATTTAGAAAAGAAAAAAAGAAAATATTCACTTTATCACTCACCTTATGTTTCTTGTTATTATTTTGCTTACCAGTGGGAACAGTTTTATTGCTTTTTTCTTGTACAGATGGTAAAGAGAAGAATTGGAAGATGCATAGTGTTTCTAATGTAATGGAGGACTGGAGGTTTTTTCTTCCTTCAGAGAGTAAAGATCAGAATGATATTGTCTTCAGAAATTTGAATGTTTTATTTTTCCTGAATGGAGGAACACCTGACATGCTTAGGTGTAATTTGGCACAGAATATGCAACATTACATTGCAGGGAATATGTTTCTCAAGGAACTATTCTCCTCTTATGGCAGATATGTAACTGCTACTAATGACAACAGCTATTACACATTTGCCATAGGAAGCTGATTGCTGTGTCTTGCCCTGTTATGGCCATTTTGCTACACTAGTATTTCAAGCTCTTCATATCCTTTACTAACCACAAGGATATCCCATATACATAATTTTTATTCAACAGAAATATACACATATGGAAACACAGATATTTATCATTGTTGCATAGTATTGCCTACATTTTAGTTGCAGAATTCCTAGGGGAAAAACACATCTATATGCATATATGAAAGGATATTTAACATAAAATTTGTCTAAAAAATTAGCACGTGTTTTAAAGCACATATCTGAACAGGGAATGTAACATTAGCCAGTGTGCAACCTGTGGGCAGCAGAGAGGCTTTTGGTGAACCGTTAAGTGTGACATAGCCAAGCATCTTTGCATGGCTCAGACTGCTCTACATACCTGGCTCTCCATGGCTGCTCAAGGCTCTCAGCAGAACATTGTTGGTAGCAAGCAGAGAAACTTCTTTACTGTGGGAGTGACAGAGCACTGGAACAGGTTACCCAGGGGGTTTGTGGAGTCTCCTACGTTGGAGATATTCAAGGCCCGCCTGGACAAGTTCCTGGGTGACGTAATCTAGGTTACGCTGCTCACGCAGGGGGGTTGGACTAGATGATCTTTTGAGGTCCCTTCCAACCCTTAGGATTCTGTGATTCTGTGATATGTGAGGTTTCCTTTCACAGCTTACATTCTGTGCCATTTAACCTGGCACTTTGCCTGGGCTAAATAGCCCAGTAGAGAAGATGGGTCAATCAGTTCAAAACACCATCATGTAACCAACCAACCAACTTCTTGTACCTGAGCCAGCTCACTTAATGCTATCTTAGGTACCTGTTCAAGGTGCTGTGCCTGTGGCATATTACTTAGCAAGGTATCCCAAGTAATCAGCACACAGACCAGGGAACAAAGGAAGCAAGCTAATGGGAATGCACAGGAAAAAGTAAAAAAAAAAAAATACTTCTATTGTGTTTACTCAAAAATGTCATTCTTTTTGAATAGATAATGAGGATGAACCTCTTGACAGGAAAAAAAGATTTTCAAACCTTAGGGTTATATAAAGGCAAAGTAGTGCAAGGAACTCTTTGAATACATTTAATGGGCATGTAAATTATTTATCCCAGAAAATCACTAGAGCTAGTTTAAAAATATCCATGGGTCATATATTTTCAGGTACACGATGCTGGTCTTAGAACCTTTTGCTGGTTTTACTTCACTTATGATGCTGCATTTTTCAAATTTACACTGAAAGCTGGCCAACAAATGGAGAAAAATATTGTAGAAATTACATAAAAATCTTAAATATTTTTTAGATAATTTACTTTATAGCAATGTGGTTCAATTGTATTATAAGACAACAGACTGGACGTAAATGATTTTGAAGTTACAGTGAGGTAAATAATGAACATACATAAGAGAAAGGCTATCACTAGCTCGAAGAATTAAACTTCAA
Organism: Agapornis roseicollis; assembly: GCA_002631895.1. Classification (NCBI taxonomy): domain Eukaryota; kingdom Metazoa; phylum Chordata; class Aves; order Psittaciformes; family Psittacidae; genus Agapornis; species Agapornis roseicollis. Next base: position 106,909 of record NDXB01014598.1, read on the forward strand.
ACTTAAAAAATACAGTTAAAAAGTAAATACCATCTCTAGTTCTAAAAATACAGAAGAAATCGTATTTCTAAGACATAACCTTTGCCATCTAAAATGTAAGCAACATGTGCGATACTGCTGAGAGAAATACAAGGTATTTGGAGATAGCTGTGAATGGTGAGTTGACCTATATGATCTTATGTTAAATTAGCCAGGAATACTTTGCCTTCCTTCTGCATTTGCCAGGAACACTTTGCCTTCCTTCTGCATTTGCCATAATCACTACTTATTCCTTTAAAAAGTATTGGAGTTTGTAAGATCGTATGATGTAAATTAATGTGAACTACTCTGTCACAGGAAATTATCAACTCAAAACAATGACCATTTTGTCAGAACATAACGGCATGACAAAATTTGCCATATTTCTTACTGCTCATTTTGGTATCTGTTCATTATTTTTGAAATCCCACTAGCCTGCTAACTTTTTCAGTTATGTGGATGAACATATCTTGCACAGATAATCTAAATACTTTTGTAATTTTACTGCTATTTCTTTAACTTAAATCAATATTACTTGGAAGAGTATTTAATCTATATGTCTTGCAGCATATAATTCTTTGCTTTGAAAAATATCCTTATAAGTATAAATGGTATGCATGTGAAGATTGGCACTAACAAATAAGTACCTGGCTGACATTTTATACTCAGATGCTTTCTACTGCTTCATTTCTTTCTTAGGGAAACTGCCATCACCATCAGCTTCTATTACATTCAGATCCAATTCAGACCACTACAATCCTATTGTGATAAAATATGAAGAGACAAAAAACCCCACAAAACTAACAAACAAAAACCAAACACTTAACATCTCCGCCCAAACTGGAAAAAGGTGCATCATGGATTCATGATAAAACACTGTTCAAAAGTTAGATGTTCAAGCCTATACTTTATCATCTGTGTAAAGACGTGTAGATATATAAGAAAAAGCTCTGATATATCCTGGGTACCTGTTTGAAAATAAGGCAAACAGAGGTGTCTACCTGTTTGTACTGACTGTAAGAGAACATAAAGTGACTAATGCATACTTCTGTATCTATCTTTTAATGTTCAAATTACAGCGCATAAATGCACTCCATACTGTGAAAGAAAAATGTGGCTTAGAAGAATGGAGCAGAGAACAATCAAATATATGCATCATTATTTTTTATTATTATAAAAAAAGAATTGTAAGCATCATCTATACTCATCTGTCCTCAACCTGCCCACTGTTAAGTGATTTATGTTGTCATATATTATGAGACAAGATTTGTAAAAGAAGACACAGTTTTTATTCAGTGGGTCATACAGTTTATTTGCTTTTCCCAGCTATAATAGTGGGTTCAAAAGAAGTATTTATGACATTTGAGTCCTTCCTGCTCTCATATCAGCAAGATCAGAACTATAAGAATATTACCATGATGGCAAAGATACATTTTAAAAAGTAATTTGAAGAAGAAAATAGTGTCTATCAGGTCAGTTCTAGTCTCAATTTATCTGAAGAAAAGAGTTATTATTTACATTAAAAAAATAGAAATTATAAAACCAGAGTCATTACATAATGTACTTATTCAAATAACAGTTCAGGATAAATAGTGTACAACCCTCTGAGAATGATTTGCATTATAACATGCACAGAGTAAATTAGAGATTGGGGTGTTATCAAACACAGACTCCTAAGAGGAATCATTGTGTTGGCTGGTCCTCATTAGTATTAAATCAGTGCAGAGTTCAAACCAAGGCACATCTTAAACACAAAAATATATGGTAAGTCCATTACAGGAATGGCTCAAGTGAAGGTTGACCTGCTGGGAGTTGCATATCTAGTCATCCTGGCAATCTCAGCTGGCATCAGAATTAACCAGACAAATCATAACATCCACTCCCAATAGTCATGCACCACTTCCCTATCTCCACAATCAACTGAGCAATCCTTTCTGTATTTCTTCCTGGGGGACACATAAAAAAATGCACTTCTGCATGCCCTTGTAACAACCTGCATTTGTTAGAACTGCAAAGTCCAATAAGCTTCAGTGCAGATGAAAAAGCCAATAAAAATACTGATTAAAGTGAAAGAAATGGCTTTGCCAGTAAAGCACACTGGAGAACCAGCACTTCAGTTCTTGTGTGCTGATTGCCACATGCCTGATAGGATCGTGCTTCATCATCAGCTTCTTTATTGTAAAGCCATAGAGAAAGGATAAGAGAAAACAGCTGGGACTTTGGTGAGAAATCTAATATGTAAGAAAAACAAGGGCACAAAACCAAAAAATAGTGACATTCAAAACAAACTCTCTGAACATGTTTTAAAATGGAAGATACTGACTCGCAGGCTTTTTTTGGTTCCCAGGGAAGCTGAAGAAAAGATAGAGAGTAAATTCCTCTGAGAACAGGAAGATTTTTGTGCAAAATGGAAAGGACAACAAAAAGGTTCTTCAGCATTTCCTGGACAGGGAGCAAACTCAGCAACCTAGCACAGCAGTGATCAGTGATGGTGTGGGGATCACTTCCAGGGACCACAAGCAATAGCGGTGATTTTAGCCCTGCCATGGGACACCCCCAACACCAAGGCCTGGCTGCCATCTACTTTTTCAGTGGCTTGCACTAAGTGTTGATGAGAAGCAGCACTTTTTATGCTCTCCAATGGGATACATATTTGCATGCTCCATCCCCTGACCCCACATCCTAGGGATGACATGCCCCGCGGAACACAAAGGCAGATAAATGTGGAAAAAGTTATTATATGAGATTTGGAGGAAGAGGATTTTCCCCCCTTGTGTCAAGTTAAAAGAAGTTCTAGGTGAGAAGAAGCCAGCTGCAGCTGCCAGGATAAAAACGCAGCTATTTGAACCTAATTTGATATTTTAATTCCCGCAGTCTAAAAAGCCTTCAGTTAGCGGAAGGCCAAGTGATACTCAGCAGAAGAAAATTTAAAAAAGCCCCACAACTGTACAGAGAGAAGGATGCTTTTTAGTCCCTCTAAAGTGAAATGCTGTGAACCATACAATTCCAATTTCAAACTCCCACTTAAGTATTCATGTGGACATCCTTCGCACCGCAGTGGGAGTAAAGGCACTCCCAAAGTCACAGTAGTACAGCTCTTCCTCATGGCAATATACTTCAAAGGAATAGGTTTACACATCTGCTTACAGGTGCTTAGAATCAATTGAAAATGTGTGAAGCATTAAGGCTCAGCTGACCTCACAGATTAAACACAGAATCATAGAATCATGATACATAATTTCTACAGTAAATTGCAAAACCTTCCCAGAGACACAATCCTCCCCATAAATCTTTGGTTTAGTTAAACAAACAATGAACAGGAAATTCTGGCTGTTTGCAAGAGGCTCTATAAAAAAGCATTTGATCATTAGAGGACTCAGGCACTCTGCAAAGTATGTCACAAAAAAAAAAGAAGTAACAAACATTGGAACAACAGCCAGCACTGCAAAAGAATTAAAAAAATAAACAAATTTGGAAATCCTACCTGGGGAAACCTTTTTTTTTTTTAATTTTATGCAATCATATTGATAAAAAAATGTGGTTTAACAGACTGAGGTTGTGAAAGAACAGCTCAGAATCAGCAATATTGGAGTGACGTTCTACAATTTATGACGTTATTTCACACAGATGAGTACAATGTAAAATGTCAATTTAGTCTTTTGAAGTTAAAAATACTCCAAATATTTCTATTAATTAAAGGGGAGTTAGTCTTCAGTATGAAAAGTATCACACTGTAGCTTTAATAGTCCTCCTGGATTACAGTTTTGGGCAGATGAAGGAGAAACAGGTAACTGAGAACAGTCAGGAGGAATTCACCAAAGTTAAAACATGCCTGATCAACCTCACTGCCTTCTATGGTAAAACAAATAAATTTGTGGATGCACAAAAATGTGTTTCTCCCTTTTAAGTATAGTATCACCAGTACAGAGAACCCACAGAGAGATAAGAGGTATCTTCTAACTACTGGTTGTGATATACCTTCCAATTTCAGCATCTGTGTGACACTGTAGCAAGAAGCCCAGATTCATGGCACACCAGTGTAGCACAAAACACATAAAAAACTTGAATGTAAGTCAGCAGTATGATCCTATTGCACAAAAGTACATTTCACTCTGAAACACAAAATCCTATTTCTATTTTTCCTTTCATGAGTACTAGTATTCAGGAACTCTGATAATACATACAATTAAACAGCATGAAGCAAGGTTCTAGTGCTTCTAATAAAGTCTTTGAGGAGGTTAGAGTCAACATACTTCACCATGTAACTATTAATGACCCCAAACTGCAGTGGCTCCAATGTTCCTTTCCACCAGAACTGAAAGAGCTCTCCAGGACTACTTTTTCCTTCACAAAAAGTCTTCCTCTGTAGGAAGCCATACTTTTGTCCCTTCTGACTCCACCATAAGAAAGACATAGAGTGTATAACTAGTTGGTGATACTACCAATTGCACATTTTGTTCTTCAGTGTCAAAATAATAATACCAGAATGCCAACAAAAATCAACAACAAAAATAAGCTTACGGATAAAGAGCAGCTCTGAAGAGCTATGGACATGTTCAGCTCTACCCTCTGCTGAAGGTAGGACCTCCACTTCCCTGGGCTGTGCAAACCTTTGGTTGTTACCTAATCACTCGCCAAAATGCAATTTTGGATTGCATGAGACATATTTTTAAATTATTTCTAGCCTTCAAGGACTATCACTTCATCCTAAACAAGATACGAGTCATATATAGAATCCATTCGTGTAGCCATCTCTAGGCTTGGCTGTTCTGATTTACTAGGTCTGAAATTGAATGTGAAGACACTATATTGCTCTTTGAGAATTAGAAAAGCATTCAATCACAGATTGGCTTATATAATATTATTTTAAACAAAGAGTAATTATGGTAGTAATAGGGTGGAATTACCAAGAAATGCTGACTACGTTTTGCTGTGAGGGAGAAGCAAAGCATCCATGTGTGCCATTTAAGCCACAAGGTAAGCTGAGTTTGCCTTTGCCTTCTACAGAACACAGCAGTGCAGTAGCCCTGACAGAAACACAAAAATGTTAATTTTACATAAATGTTAATTTATGCAGCATATATTATATTAATTCTTTTTTTAGAGATATATGAGATGACAACACAAATTAGGAAAGCTAATTTTTTTTCTGTATTTGTCAAAATTCCTCACAAATACTGGAGCACATTGCTGACCTTGTAAAGACTAAATATGAAGATTTGCTTTGGTGAAGTAACAAGAGCTACAACTACGAAAATGAAGTAAATAGAAGGTAAAAAAAAAACCAAAAAGAAAGCCTCAGACCATCACCATGAGAATACACACTATCTGGTGATAAGGAAAATAAAATTTAAGAGAACAAATAACTCTGACTTCCTGTCACTGTTAATGAAATTTCATTTACCTTTTCCATTTAGCAGCTATCAGTCTTCATATATCAAATTCAATTTTGCACAGTTATACATTATTTTTCAGTTGTATCAATAAATTAACCTCATGGATTGTAAAGCCAGATGGGACCACTATGATCATCTAATCTGATCTCATAAACCAAAGAACATTTTTCTTGATTAAGTTCAAGCTAGTGTGTGTGCACACACATACATGTATATACACATATTTCTTAAATTAAATGTCTACAATTATAACAACTGAAATTCTGTTTTAAACCCACATCTGCAAAATCAGCTTGGTTATGGATTAGACCCTTCTGGTTGACACTTCCAAAAAATAAAAATGAATTTTCTTTTTTTTTTAGTTGACTGCCAAACTGGAAAGATGGTGTCACCTGCCTCTTAGCTTGCAATAAATGTATTTCATGTGGGAAAAGAAGCAACATTTTAAAACTAAAATTCATCATTATCTTTTACCTACAGCACCTGAATAATTGTTAAAAACAACTAATTACCTGCATACCAGAAAGCACATTTAATTAGCTGCTCATAAACAGAGTATATTTCGAAAGCCCTTCAGGGGGTATAGGTGCAGAAATTCCATTAACCAAAGTTGTGCGTGAATTTGAGCTCTTCTTCAAAAACATACTCTGGAGACCACTTCTATGCATATTAGTTTTTCTATTCAAAGTACTTTCCCTTCTTCCATGTGTGCATGAATGAAAAGATCTGTCCACCTACAGGGGTACAAGTTTTTATGAATGGTAGGGATTTTGCCTTTTGTAACTGAGGTACACATGGATGCTTAGCTTTTATTGGTTGGTTTTTTGTTTGTTTTTTTTTTAATACATTCAGGGAAAAGCTATAGAAATTGCATCATCAGAACAGGATATAAAGTGGAAAATCTACATGAAAAGACCAGCTTCATTCAGAGAGGGACTGAGTCTCAGTCACTAGTTTCTGGGCTTGGCAGGCAGCTGTGTTTCCAAGCATAAGTCATTCAAAACTCCTCTCCTGTTTTGTTACAATATGAAGACCATAGCATAATAGGGGAAAAACACACAACCCACCTCTAATGAAATTATGACCACTGAGAGACACACACAGAGACACATACACAAACATACTGTCTCTCGCACGTATTCACTAGATCCAATTTTCTCTTCTCTCCAGCCTAAAGTGAGCTTCCTCTAACTTACTGGGGCAAACAAATGTATGCTCTCATTCTCTTTTAAAAGGAAGAAGTTATCTGGATTCCCTCTTGATGAAGTAACGTCCATCCTTGTCTACCTTATTCCTTTACCGCAGAAATTGTCAGTTTCAAAATTAATGGTCCTTTGCAGAGAAGAAAGCCTATCTGAAAGCATTTATTCGATAGAGCTGGTGACATTTTTCCAAAGAACCATCCTCCATCAGTAAATACTGTTTCATTGAAAGTTTTAAGTGAACATGTTGATTTTTATAGTATTTGACAGAAAAATGTAAATGCTTCAAAAAAAATGGAACATTGGGTTTTCTTACTTGATTTTGTCCTAACGGTACAATCTTGTTCTATTTCTATTTGCATTTGCTTTAAAACTTAATTTCTAAATAATGCAATATTGTTTTCTATAATTCAATATTATATTCTAATGTGCTGAGATTGTCAGGCTGAACTTTTTTGACATTGCTGAAATGATTTTTTTGTAACAATGGTCTAGATGTTTAGAAATACATTTCTGTCAAAATTTCTTCTTGGAATTTCTTCCCTAAGTTACAATTTTTAAATTTTATGTAGATTGAAAGGAAGTTAAATACTGGTGTTTCTATGAAAAAGATTTATAAAAAACCAATGTTTAATAACTACATAAGTAGGCAAGTTCATGTAGACGATTCTTTATTTATATAGTGTGTTTGTTTTGTTTTCTTATTTCGTCTTTCAGTACAGGTAGTTCGATGCCTTCTGGAATGCATACAACACAAAAAAAATCCACATACAGTGTTCAGATATGCATTGCCTGCAGCCTACATACATTACTGGTTTCATTGCTGACAGGAGGAATTCTTAATGAAATTATTTGTATTTGGTTGTAGTAAATTATTTAAAGCTATAACACATATATTTGCAGTTATGTGTACATCTCTGTATATCTGTTGACTCCCATCCCAAGCACTACTGTTAAAAGAGGTTTTCACTATACACTTACTTGCTAGAGTAAATGTTTCCCTCACAGTTCATACCTCACATAGTGGGTTGTGGATTGTGATGACTTAAGAAAACTTAAGGCAGAGCTCTTGTTGAAAACCTCCTAGTTTGACTCTCTAAGTGATGTTTTAGAAGCTGAAGCCAAATTTCTTTCAGTATTATTGATCTGCTATAGCCAAAGCAGATGCATTTACTGAGTCGGAAAGGTAGTTTGTCTCTTGTGATTTATGCATTAATATGTAATTTTATGGTAGTCTTAGGCACTGCTTATATTGCAGTAACAGTGTCAACAGCCTAATTATAACATGATTGATTCCCTGCTCAGAAGAGGTGAAAAGTTGTCAAGTAGGCAAGATGATGAATGGATGAAACTTCACCATTTGCCTGGAACTAAATCCCTCAGCAGCCTCTTGTTTCATCTTAGGTAGCACACAGTGATAATGTTTGGAGAAAGCTACATATTTCACATATGCTGTTGCCAAGGTTCAGACACCCACTGGCCATGCTGTGGTCCAGTCTCCTCGTTTAGTTGGTACAACATAATCAAAGCTCTCTCACTTCATAGAATAGTTAGGGTTGGAAAGGACCTTAAGATCATCTAGTTCCTTTTCTTTGCCTTTGAAACACACACACATATGAAGCCAAACCCTCCCATCATTCAGAGGCTATTTTTCTTCTGCCTTTATTCAGCCAAAATTAATCTGGCTTATCCTTAGGAATGAAAAGACAAAGAAATTAAAAAAAAAAAAAAAAAAAAAAAAAAAAAAAAAAAAAAAAAAATAAGAGTCAGCCTCAAGATGTCTCTAACCGTGAATTAAAAGAGTTTATCTTTCTGACACTTCTCGGATAAAGTTGGTGACCATTCACACTCTCCAAACTGAACAGAAATTTAATTCTAAAAGCTTTGCTGGTTTTTTTGCACAAAAGACGAAATATTGCAGAGCACAGAAGACGTGTTTGATGATATTTAAAAAAAGTATATAGAAAGGATTAACAATTTCTTTCTTACAGTGCTTAGAACTTATAAAAATCATTGTTAGCCCTCTGGAATTTCTTATGATAGCATTAGTTATGATGAAATAGTTTCAGGTAAACAAGGAGTTTCTTATGAGTACTTCCATAGTATTTCCACCACAATTCAACATTAAGTGATATGGCATTTCACATCTGCACTAAGACACAGCCTCCAAAGGAATTTGAAGAAAAGAAAGGCGTTGCATTGTTGTAAGAAAGACTATGGTGAAACAGCAAGGCTTTTCTTGCCTCAGGCTACAATAGTTAGTAGTTTAACTCAATGGTCAGAGCACTCCCTGGGGAAACAAGAAGCCTCCTCTACTTCTGGCAGTAACTTTCCTTTTGTCAGCAGCATGTGAACAAAATTATTTTTAAAATAACACCACATGTATTAAATATTCCAAGATGACTTACAAAAACAATGTTCCATATGTGCAAATGAGATTTTGGCAAGCACAAAATTATATGCAGAAATTACATTTGGGCATGGAAAAGACTTTTCACTAACCCAGATAGATATTTAATTTCTATGGGATAAATTGCATGCTACCTATTCACTAACGTAATTTTCCCACTGATGATTGACATTTAGATATCAAAGAGGAGAAAAGATAGCATAACATTAGATTGCACATCTCTGAGGAGTAAAAGGTATTCATTAGACTAGGTATTGCAGCAAATGGCATGCTAAAGTCTTGACAAAAATCATGTCAAAAGTCATGTCAATCTTTTTTTTGCTACCTCAAAAGCACATCTGTCTGTGGATGACAATCACTCATACTGGCACCTGAAATATAACAAATAATACTCAAATTTGAAAAGATGAAAGCCAGAATCAATGTGCGGCACACTGCATTTCTGACTGGTATTCAACAATGTAAAAATGCAAATAAACAGGGCTTGAGCATTCCCTCAGGGACAGTGTGCCTCTGAGGGGCAGTATGGAAAGAAGGAAACCATGGCAAAATAACTCAGGCCTTTACAGGGAGGCATGATGCACAAACACCAGCAAAGCCCTGGAATAGGGGGCAAATGCCACACATTCCTTCACAATGTTTCTTTCAGCCAGTTCAGAAGTATATCCTGTATATACATTCAGTATGCCCTTGCTCCAGAGAGAATCCATGCGAGTCCCTGTAGCTGAAAAGAAGGTGGTGTCTTCGGTTAAACCTTATCAATTTTTGTGCAAGGGCTAAGTCAGAGGTGTAAATAAGGTGTCATTTTTTAGAGCTTTAACAAGAATAGAAAAAAAAATTCAGCATTCTCCCACTGGACAAAGCCAGGACCTATGTTAAGAAAATAAAAATAGCTGCATTGCAGAGTAACTGGACAAAAATTACTTCCTCACACCAGACCAAACTATTCAGATGAAATGCACTACATATGGGAATATGTATCCTGAAGTTAGTGTCTAGTAATGCTTTCCTCAAAAAGAATAATGCTAATAATATAACAATGAAAAATAATAAAGGGAAGGAGGAAGATTTGCATTATCTATGGTCATTAACCCAAACTATAATGCTTCCCTTAAATATTAAATACTATTCTATGATTAGAAATACAATGTGAAAGACTAAAAGAAATGTATTATATGGATTTTTTTTAAAGATTTTTTTTCTTAAGAGACAATGGGAAAAGCAACTCAACTACTTTAATCCTGTAATCTCTCTGGTAGCAATCAGCTTGGGGTACATTTCAGTTTGTTCACTTGTCATCTACATTAAGGGTCCTTCAATGAGCTTTTCTTTTAAAGTAAATACAGAATGACACATTTATAATTAGATCACCCTGACCATTCCTTTTTAGGCTTGAAGGATATGAGATGTGGACATCATGCAGCCCCTCTCCTGATCAGTGTGCTAAGGAGCTTATACTTTCACTGGTGATTAGTGAATTGTAAAACAACCAACAAAATATACCATGGATGCAGCTGGTTCAGATATTGTGGCCTCAGTTACTCCCTTCATGCAGGGTCAGAAATATAAGAAATATTCTGAAACACACCAAAAAATAAAAAGAATTCAAGCCAATCATTAATTCCAAGCAGAAATTATTCAATCATTTTATATTTTTTATCCATTATATTTAAGGACAATATAAGACTCTGTGAAGACAGCAGCAAGCAAAACTCCCGTCTCTATTGAGCTAAGAGCAGTAAGAATATATTAAGACCATAAGGAATACAGAATAGTATTATATGTTAGTGTTTATAATTCCCCTTGACATTCAAACATTTCTTAACATTCATGGCTATTCAAACTGTTCATAACATTATTTCTTACTAACTGATAAAATGAGATTTTTTTGTTCATTCTCTCCAGTTCCAGTTTGGTTTTAATCATTCATGGCTTTGGTATCCATCAGCAAATTTCTCAATAGATACATCATACAATTTTCTTTGATAATCTAGGAATAGTGTAATGTTTCTGAATTTTCACGAGCTTTTCAAAATAAGAACTGTGTTCCAACAGGATTGATGCTCGCTTGCTTTATTTCTTAATATAGAGAACAAAAACCTTCCATTTTTAATAACACAGAACAAAAATCAGAGACAACTGCCCCATGTGTGTTCCTTGGTTGTATTCACTGATCAGGAAAAAATATGAGAATGAATCTGTACTTCATCTGTTCACCTATAACTTTACTAAGTCAACTTTGGGGATTTAGTGAATCAGCAGTGTTCTTTAGCTTTCTGATTTTTACTGGGACTATTCAGCACTAACACAGACATACTGGGATCCCCAACTCTCCCACTTCCATCAAGACTATAATGAAAAACCATCCAACATTTGCTACTGTTCCAATCTCCCTCACTATACAAGGAAAACAGTTGATAACTCCCACCTTTTTCTTCACAAAATAAAATTTTCTACCCCAACCTGCTATAGTCAACAAAATCTGCCTTGCCTGTTTTTATATTGTTCTGCAGTCTACACTTCATCATTTTTTTATAGTAATTGGTTCACTTTACCAAATCCTCACCTAGTATCATCTAGCATTTTAACATCTATGCTCCATTTATGATCAAACTTACTATTTACCATGTCTCATCCACCAAATCTCTTTTCAAATAACAATACCCTTACAAATCCTAAGAATCCTAATCCTTCAGTTCTTTTATCTATGGCTACTCTAATAGTGCTAAATAAAACATGGGCAGTGACTGAGCTCTCGTCTTGAGGCCCCTTCTATTCAACACTGTACTTGACCATGGGTCTTCTCTGGGATCTTGCATTACTCTGTGACCATAAGGCGTAATTATTTAACGTTTTCAGTTAGCGGTTCAAAATGTCTGAAATAAGGGCTGTGCTGTAGCTTACCAGAGAAATATTTCCATCCCATGAAAACCGTGTATGCTGATTTCCTTAAAGTACACTATGAGGACATATAAAAGATATTTGATGCCATAAAGCCTTCAGGAAAAGTGCTGGAGGGTTACAAAGAAAGCAAAAGGTGGTGCAGTCTTGTCACCCGCAAATAGCAGACGTAGGAGTGGGGCGTTCCTTGAGCCGTTGTCAGAGACTGGCAAAAAATCCTGTTTGCAATGGGCTAGAACTATGCTCTGGATCATGTTAGTGACCTCAATAGTCAGTAATCCACTGGTCAAGACTGCTTTTTGACAATGTCTTATATAGCAGTTTAAAAACCATGTACCTGGCAGTATAGGCAAACATACTTGTTCCCTGTGTGGTAAAGGCAGCTATAAAATTAGATAATCTATAGGACAAGTAAACTTATATTGAAGTATGTAATTCTTCAGGTAACTAAACATCAAAGATGGAATTGAAAAGTTTACTTTCAGCATGGGAGTCAACTCAGATTAAGACAGCCAAAAATAAGTGCTTACCTGTGACTGCATTGATGCAGTCAACAAGGCTAAGGGAGTCAAAAGGGCTATTGCATTTATAAAAGGTAGATGCCCACACTAAGTTCAGCTAATATGAGTGACTGTAGCAGGAATGCAAACAACAATCTCACATGTAGGCATGTCTATGGTCAACCCCATCCCCAGTCTAAACTATAATTTAGACTGCTTACTTGCTGATATCTAGTGTTATCTGAGATGCCCTTGCATAATTTGTTTGGCCTCATGCAGTCACTGCAGAAGGATGCACACCTATATGTCTTGTATCATACCTGACAATTAATGTGCGAGTATCAAGTGCAATTTCAAAAGGGATCAGACACCAGTGGGTTGGCAAAGGAATTAAGGTTGAGCTGTCTGGACTCTGTCAGTGAGGGAGACACCTTCAGAAGGTAGTTTATTCTTTCTTGTGATAATGGGGACACAATGAGCATCTAAATGAGATGTTTAATATCTGATAGGGTTAGGATGGCATAAGTCCCAAAATAAAGAGCCTACATAACGTACATAAACTACTTATGTTACTTCTATTCCACACATCTTTCTATGAGGGATGGAGGACCCTCCAAAAGATATGGTGACTATATCATTAAAGAGCTGAAAATATCTGAACTAAAGGATGCAGTCTGAAATCCAGCCTAATGTCACTGAAGTTAAAGATACTCTAATGACTATTTTAACAGTGTAAGAGCTTTAGCTGAAATTTTTTAGTTGGCACCAATTCTCTCTCACACAAACTAGGCATTGGAAATGATTACACCATTATAATAGATATTATATGGCATACAATGTGTGGGATTGTGAAAACGCTGCTGTTGAATCACTGTTCACAAGTCATATCAACAACAATTCTTTATCTAGCATTATGCTGTTAAATTAACTCCCCAAAAAGTAAATTTTACCACAATGAGATATCTTATTTCTAATTAGCAAGAAGAAACAGTAAATTGTTCACCTGTCTCCTGTAGTCTTGATTTCCTTGGGCACTACACATACTACGCTCTTCAGAAGAAAAATATTTTAAAAAGACTCGTAATAGCAGTTGGAAGATTACCAAATTAAAAAGTACAAAGCATGACTACATATAGTCCAGAGAAAGCCAGATCAGGAAGGTTGTAAGGAATACAACATAGCATTATTACATGAAAGAAAAAAAAATGCAATCAGGTAAACAGGAAAGACAAGATAAAGAACTATAAATTTGTAATGGAAGAAAGGAAGACTGCAGAGATAGTTAAAGAGAGGAGTGAAATGGTCAAATCACAAGCTACAATAATAAACCTAACAGCTACACTTGCTATCTATTAGAGTTGTTTGAGTTGGCTAGGACTGGGAGCAGATGCAAACAGAAAATGTTGGAGAGTCAGCAAATTTTATGTAGAGCCTATAGATAAAAAGGAACAAAAGAAAAGAAATGAAAAAAACATCCCAGTTGATGGGGAAGATGTTTTCATCAGCAATATGCATTAGCTACATGTACTCTAGAAGTTACACGCCAACATCCAAGAAAAGGAAAAGTTCAATACATTTTAAATTCTGGTGTTCAATTTTTAACTCAAATCTGAGATACAGTTTATGTAAATTAAATATGAAGACTGAATCACAAGTTTTCCAGCAAATACTGAGGAGCCATGCCTTGCAAAAAGTGTATAAAATAGTTCAAGTGAAATCTAAGGACATGCAAACTGTCAGCAGGACACTGTCTGTTTATACCAGACAAGGCTTTGAGATAATAGACCTGGCAGAACATTCCAAACCAAAACAGTGATTGACATTAAAACACAAGATTCAGAAAACTGATAATGAAAGAGTACAATGACAATGTTTGGCATGTAAAAAAACCCCCAGTTTTTCCGTTTCAGTGTCTTATTGCCAGTAAAGACAGTAACAAATTTCAAAAAACACTGATTTTCTGAATTAATGGAACTGCAGATGAGAAAACACTGGGCTTGATTTTACCTTCATAACATTTAATATGAGATCAGAAAATCTCATACAGTTATAGATTCATTGATTTCAATTAATTTAACCTTTTGAGTAACTATACATCAGAGAACAGAATCAGGACTCTGAGTATGAGTATTGCATGGAGACAGCAAAACTCTCCTGATTAGTTGTTGGTGAAAAAAGGCTTTCAATTTAGGGAATATTTTATACCTGTAAGGTTTGCATGGATTTTTATAAGCCCATGTACTAGAAACAACACCTTAATTGAGCTAGTTTAACAACGTTCTTTCTGATCAATGTATGGATTTAGTTATAATTTGATTCCTGGTCTAGTGATCATCTTTATATAGTTCCGTAAGTGTACTGATAATTTGTATTGCACATGAATATGTAATGAAATATTTTATTAACGAATAAAACAATGATCAGTCAGTTCATGAGAAATGGTGCAGATTTTTAAGATAAATGGCTAGTTTTTCTAGTGGGGATTCTTGCACAAACATTATACAGTCTGCTGTTTCTGCAGCATCCCCATCTTATTAATAATGAGAGAAGAGTGTCATTGTCTAGGACAGGAGGTTGCTATTTATCACTACCTGTGTAAGAAAATACGATTGCAGGGGATTTCTGTCAAAGCCAAAAGCAGAGCTGAAATTGTTTTGCGTTTTTTGTTTTTAATTTCGCACTGGGCTCTATGTACACACGAAAAATTATGCTATTAACAGAAAAAAAATATTTTCAAATACGTATTCTTTCTTTAGTAGACCTTTCTTCAATAGAGTGCTGCTATGAAGCACTGAATCCATATTCCTATCCGCTCAAAATTCATTACATTTCCATTAATCTCATTTTAAAACTTAATTAAAACCTAGTCTTGCACACAGCAGATACTCTTTATGAGTAATCCCACAGAAATCTTGTTGTTAGGGCAAATAAAGTTACTCAGCTGATGTTTACAGGGTGAAAACTAGTGCATACCCAGTGGATGGATTCTGACCTCCCTTACATGACTGTAACTCAAGTCTCCTATTGCCCTTGGAATTAGTCCAGTCTAAACTAGATTATATTCCTGTCCAAGTGTTCCTGATTTCCTTCTGCATGGTGGACAACAGAATGGTGTCCTGAGACCACCACAGTCTCTGCAGATTTGACAGTAATTCTCTTGGGAACACAGCAAAATAGGCTTCATTTTGTATTTAGCAAACAGCAGAATTTTACCATGGAGAAGTCTAACCTGACTTCTGCTATTTCCCAGTCTCTCAGGATCATTATTTTCTTGCACTGTTTTCCAAAATCTCAGTTCAGCTTGAGCTGGAGGCAAACAGGTTTTTGACTTCAGATTTTCATTTGGGCTCATCTTTTAAACACTTATTATTTTCCTTGCTGGCATATGTTTGCCCATCATCAGTTAGAATCTGCATGATTTTACATTTATAAAGAAAAGTTAAGCAATTCAACCAAACCCATAAACTTTTTTTCTAGGGACCAAAGTGGCATCTTTCTCATTACATATCAATTTACAGCTCAAAATCAGGAATAGATCAATGCAAGCCATCTGCACCTTGCAAGTTTTAACATATCTCCCTTTCGTCACTCTTAGTAAAGCAGAGGAAGTTATGCAGAGCATGTGGTCTGCTTTCACAAATAATTTCTATGGAAAACAGCAGTCAGACAGTAATACAGGCCCAAGGTGACCTCATTACTGAAATTTGTTCTAGTTGTCATTAGACATATCACACTGTGTCACTCAAATCAGGAAAGGAATAAGAGATACTGACACGCAGCACCAGTGATTAGAGATGAAAAATACTGTTATGCCATAAGAATCCCTTGGTGGAAAAGAAATACGTATAGTGTTTAAGATTCATTCACCACCCCTCCCTCCCCCCACCTCCCCGATCTGTCACTACTGCTTTTATGGCTTTATTCTTTTTTTCACTTGTTAATTCTCCTTCACAAGGGACAGCACCTTTTCCTGAAGAATATTTCAGAGGCCAATGCTTACCGGCCAACTAACTTGCATAAAATATTGCTGAATTTTTGGCAGTGAAGCCTTCATGTTGTGTAAAGATATTTACTGCAGTTGCAGGAGGCCAACATAGACTATTGCTTTTTTTTGTGTTTATCAGAGCAGACTTGTCACAGCCTAACTGTAGACACAACTTCATTCTTCACAATTGTAAGTTATGATTAGATCAGGTCAAGTTTTGGCCTGATCTTTAAGTCCATAAGCTGCAAAGAGTAATACCAGTCATTCAGAAGATGGCATGTTCCTCTCCAGAATCAAAGCATGGTTGGCAAAGACCCTAGTGAGAGGAATTAAAGAGCCTAGCCAATTGTCAGTTCCTATCCCAGTTTTTTCCACCTTGGTAACCAAAGATCTGGTCAATACAGCCTTTGGAACTTCCTTCCCAAAGGATGCACTTCCACTCAAATCTACATTTGATTACTTACTATTATGTTGCCCGTATATGTCCTGATAAATTCCATTTATGTCTTAATTTCTTTCCAATGCACTTTGCACTTTGCTAACTTTCTAGTGAAGCAGGACTGTGCGAATCTCAGTTATCTATCTCTTTATAATGATTAAAGTATTTGCTTCTTCTCTCTTTCAAGTATTTTAGTTCTCCTTTTTGTCATTCATACATCTGGCTCAGTGGCATGTTTTCTTGAACAAACATATTTATGGTTAACCCCTTCTCTTTGAAGTCTAAGACAACATTTTTTATCACTGCCTTCAGAAGGGCCACTATTCGATTTTCAGTAAAATCTAAATACAATCTCTCTTAAGCTTTTACTATTTTGGAAATTTCCCCTTTCACTAGAATTCCTTTCAGTACCAGCAGTACTGCAGAATGTGACAATATGTGTATTCTATTCAACTACAATGTTCAGAGGTTATTTTTTTTCTCAAGACATATAGTTTTTATCCATATATTGTGAGATTGGTACATACGACATTTATTAGTTCTATCTGGGATATTGGCAGTCCTATTATACTATTAACTTTACCAACAAAAAAAAGTAGCACAATCTAAAAATAATAAGTCCAGTCTGTGACAGCTCATCATACATTATAAACCAGCCTCAGAACATCTGTGGGTAAATTGTCTCTTGTGAGCTGTTCTACAGCTGTTAGGGTTCATGTTGTTCCCTTATAAGCTAGAAATAGGAATTTTTATTACCTCTGGCCATAATTTAAATTACATGAGCCCAACTCCATGCTGTAGATTAGTGTACTGCCATGCAGGTCAGCTTTTATTTTGGCATACTACAATGCAGCTCACACATGAATTCTATCATCAGTAGACATGTGATGGGAAAAGAAAGGATAAACACACACAGTATTAAAAATGCTAGAACAAAACCTTAGGTCTATAAAGAATTATTACTGTACTTGCACCTATTCTCATAGGTTATATTCTTGGCAGCTTTACATCACTAGAGTGAATGGTTCAGGCACTTTGCTCATACTCATCAAACACTCTAAAGGTCAGTGCTCTCACCCTTTCACTAAGCATCACCAAAACCAGCTACATCGCAGTTCTAGGGGCTCTTGCTTTATTTATTAAATAAAATTTGTTCTAAAAGGTTTTTCCAGGCAAAATATTAAACCAGACATTTCTAACAGTGTCTAAAAATTGGCATTAGAGTAATCTTTGCAAATACAAAATTGATTCCACTTCAATATTTTAAAAATAAATTTACTTACAAAAATTTAAAATGTAGCACAACAGAACTAAGAATTGCTTTTCTCTTTACAAAATATGTCAAACACTACTCCTCCTCTCTACATGTATTTCTTTAACTAGAAAAAAGGGGTAATTTAAGAAATATGGAGAGGTCACAATAGAAATTAAAAAAAAATAAAAATAATACACCTTAACATGAAGAGTTTGATGAGACAAAAAATAAAACCATATCATAAATACCAAAAATAAGCTGAAACTGTCCTTGCATAAATTTAGAATCATAGAATCACAGAATAGTTAGGGTTGGAAAGGACCTTAAGATCATCCAGTTCCAACCCCCCTGCCATAAGCAGGGACACCCACACTAAACCATGTCACCCAAGGCTTCGTCCAACCTGGCCTTAAACAACTGCCAGGGACGGAGCACTCACAACTTCCTTGGGCAACTCATTCCAGCATCTCACCACCCTAGCAAAAAAGAATTTCTTCCTTATATCCAATCTAAACCTCCCTTGTTTATGTTTGAACCAGTTACTCCTTGTCCTGTCACTACAGTCCCTAATGAAGGGTCCCTCCCCAGCATCCCTATAGCTTGTCCTTTCCCACTGAATTGGAAGCAGAAAAATTTGACACATACATATATAGCAGAGGAAATACATTATGTTATAATCTGAATTTTTCCTTAACAAATTATATTCATTACATTCTTCTGTGAAGTCTTAAACTTTGATATACCTTCTAGCAAGCTGAAATTTATAAATTGCCAGGACTCAAAAGGACGTGAATGTTACCCTAAGCCCGTTCCAGCAACTTGCTTTAGAAAGTCATAAACATTATGGGTAATTAACAACCTAATGGAATGCTGAGAATGAAGGTCTTGCTTCTCTGTGCACTTCTGGGTTTGCCTTTAATTGGTAAGAAATTTCTAGGGCTATAAGCAGAACACCACATCTAAGCAACATTCAAAATTTACTTCTGGCTTTTCATCTCAAATAAAAATAATAATTATCATTAGCTTCCCAATTAATTTTTATAACCCATTATGGCTGAAATAGAGTTCCTTAAACCCAAGACTTGGATTAAGGATTTTCCTCTTTGAATTCACTCAGTTTGCCATTGTAGGAAACCATCTCTAAATTAATAATTATTCATTCATTTTGATTGCAGGACAAAATGTATCAGATAATCATATCAAGGAGCTGTGGTGGCTAAAATGTGGACCTGGATTCAGAAGCTCTCAGGAATCTCATTGCCTTCTCTGCCTCACAGCCACATAACTTTGAGCTAACAGCTCAGTATCTCTATCTATAATGTTGAATAATACCCATTCTCATCCTCAGTCTCTTGACACCACAAGCTCAAGAAAAGGGGTGGTGGCATCAAGCCTGGATTTGCATAGTGCCTTGGACAGTCCAGCATACTACTAATTTATTTTCTTAACTTTTCTTACTCATCCTTATTATGAATATTGAATTATTAAAAACACTTAGCCTGTGAGAAATATTTCCCACAGATTTTTAATGGCATATAAAACATTTTACAAAATCCTTTAAGATGTGTGGCCTACCACACAGCACAGCTCTTATTACTTTTGGGACTGAATAAATAGGAATATAGCTCCAAACACCCAAATGAATTCTTCCAAAGTTTGAAAATAAAAACAGAAAGACCATTTTCCATGGATTTTATTTTGTGGTGTCCCCACAC
Organism: Agapornis roseicollis; assembly: GCA_002631895.1. NCBI lineage: Eukaryota > Metazoa > Chordata > Aves > Psittaciformes > Psittacidae > Agapornis > Agapornis roseicollis. The sequence goes on from NDXB01014598.1 coordinate 126,730, forward strand.
ATACAAATAACATAACTAGCTATTCCAGATGTGAGCTTTGCCAGTACTTGTTTATTAACTTCAAGGCCTTGCTCCAGCAATTAAAACCTTTGGGAGTGTATGCAAACCAGAACATTTGCATTTGGCCTTGAGCAATATACCTTCTGCACGACAGTGTGCTCCCCACAGTTTTGAACATGCTGACAGACTAAACTAACCAACTCTCCAGAGAAACAATGACTAGAACCTGCAATAATCCAACGGGAAGCATTACAGGCTTTATAAATAGTAGCATAGTAAACCAGCACAAATTTTATGGATGATCCAGGCTCTGAGGTGACCATTACCGTAAAGGTGGAAAGGTTTTACCATTGATGCCAGCCAGACAAAGGTAGAATAATAAACACAGGGGAAGACTCATTATTTTGGAGCTGATGAATGCAATTTCTGTGGTTGACCTCTCAGGACCAGATTCTGATCTCCAGGGAATAGGCTTCTGTTGGCAACTACATGGGCTTATACAGATCTAATGATAAACATGCCTGCATGAGCTGTCTGGCCAACTATACTGTATTTCATAATCTTTTGAAATTAAAATACAATTAAATGTCTTTAGAAATTATTCAATTCTAATGAAAGTATCTTGTTTCACCCTGTACAGAATAACCACAATGGTTTTAATTTAAAACAAATATAAAATAGGCAAAACCTTGAATCTGAAGTTATTCTGACTTTTCACTTACATGTTCTTTTTTGCAATTTGTGGATCTCAGATTGATAAACTCTACTCCTCGATAAGATTTATTTTATTCCTGAAAAATCAACAAGAATTTCATATACCTCTTTTCATAGCATTTTCAATATAGGACTTGAGTGGGCTGTGCCAGTTCTTACTCTCATATCTGAGTTACCTATTCCCTGGGGACAGAATTAATTTCTATGTAAACCATTATTTTTCCTCATGAATTATAAACAATTTATAGTATGTATACTAAAGTGAAATAAAACCATTTCTAATTAGACCAGAACCATGCCCTAAAAGACTCTTAAAGCAATGGCAAATTTTTTTAACTGAAAATTTAAATAAACTTTTGCTAATTTCTTTTATATACTAAAAATTCAGGTGGGTGGATTACACACTAAGAAACAGGCGTCAAAAGCACAGCAGAAATCAAGACCAATGAGGTTTTAGTCCTTCAGCATAAAACATGAGAAACTGTTGTAAAAAATCCCAATAAGGTTATTAAGAGTTACCAGAAAATGCAACAGAAATCTTTGGATGTGAACTACAGCTGCAATAGTCAAACTCAGAAGTCTGGGTAAGTTTGAAGGAAAATATACAATATGCAAACAAGACATAGCTTCTTTTGTGATCTGACATGCACTAATAGCTAACAAACGAGAGGCTCTTTCAAATAAGCTGGTCCTGCACAGTTGAATTATGATGGGCAAATGGGATATGAACGAATTATAGAGCAATGCTCCCTGTCACAATATGCCTTTGCAAAAGCTACTTCCCTTCAGAACTTATCGGCACCTGCCAAAGCCACAGGGATTACTCTTCCCCTGTAGCAGCATATAACAGGAGGAGAAATTTTGGCTCCTGACCAAGAAACCAAAAACTGAAAAATGTACTAACAAGCAAAGTAAGAAAGCTAAGCCAAAATTCTTTAGGAAAATGCTAGACTTATCCATGGCCAAGCCTGACTCCTCAGCGACTTTCCACTTCTGCACTGCAGCATTAGAACTGTACACAGAGCACTGTGCAAAATGGCAGATAGACCTGGGTCCAAGAGAGCATGTTTGATTTGTTTAAGAAAAAGATATTCAGAGAGAAATTTGACCCAGCAGTGTACTCTGTCACACTCGTAAAGAATTGTCAAAGTATATGTTATCTGACCACAGAGAGGCAATAGCCAAAATGTGGAAGGCAGCAGGCATTTCACCTGGAACTACAGCCATGAGTTGAACTTCAAAATGCACTGAGGTAGCCTAGGGCACTTGCCCAGTGAGTCTCTCTGATTTTGTGTGCAAGAAATAGAGACCCTGGGCTCCTTTAGCAAGAATAATAGAGGGAACCTCCACCTGATTTTTCAATTCCACCTACTCTCCTCTGCATTCCTGCCTTCTGAAGGTCCTCAACAACCTAAAACCAGTTCAGCTCAATTCAGTGCTCTTCCTGTTCTCTAAACATGGTTATCACTTGCAGTGTCTAGGCAGGGCACTCTTTTTACCATCTCTCCTTTTATCAGTTCTTTCAACCTGCTAACCAATAAACAAACCCAGCCACAGAAAAATAATGCTGAAATGTGTGATGGCAAAAAAAAACCAAACTCCAACAAAACAGTAGAGAAGGGGCAGAACATGGGCAGTGTAAGGACAAACAGGAACACAAAGACAGAAAGAGAGCCTAGACATTCAGGAATTGATAGGTCTTCTGGTCTTTCATGTATAATTCAATGTCCCCTCTATATGACTGTGGGAAGGCAGAGATTTAGTATTTTATATTTTTTTTTTGAGAAAAGAAGGTGCACTTTGTTTTCACTGTACTGATTGATTCTCATAAAAGTTAAGTAGCCATCTATGAAGAACATTTATTTTAAGAGCTCAGGTGCTAGTTGTCTCTCCTATAAAGAAGAAGATATAAATTGTGATAATCTAAGCTCAAGGTCAGTATTGTTCAACAGAGCAGAAATTCTGTTTTACTACTTCTTTTCAAAGTACTGGAAATAATTACGAAGGCCCCCATTCAAATTCAAGTATTCAAAAGGTAGGAAATGCCAGATTAAAACTGCTTATGCAACTCAATTTGGATCTCTTGGACATATCTGTTATGAAACCATCTTCAATTGTGTGATCACAGACTATGTTTCCATGGCATAGCTGCAGCTCTTTTTGTGTGCAGTATGGATAGTATTCTGACAAATGGTATTCTGGGAATGAATCAGGTTTATGTAGTGAATGAGGCTTTCATTTCTCTCTGCCTCATTTGTTTCAGGAACTGGAAGGTATATAATGAACCAGCAAGGGACTACAGAATGAGAAAATAAGATTTAATGGTTAAGGCAGCTGCCACTGAAGAACTGAATTCCATTTCTGGATCTACCACAGAGTTCCTATGTGATGTTGGACAAATCACTTCACATTTCCCAGAGATGACCATTAATTTGATGTTCCTCATTTTCTGGCCCCTATACAAAACAATTGAGCTGAGCTATTGAAGACTTACAGCTGCAACTGATGTAGATTATACCTGTATTTATGTATACATAAAGATTGATTACAACTCTAGTGACTATAGAAAAAATATTACTTAGAAATTAGCTGATACAGTCAATTATTTTTTCTTCCCCTGTCTGTTTCTGTTCTTCCCCTGTGAATTAGGCATAGCAAACCCATGAACGTCCAGGCTATTATGCAGGTAATTTCATTACAGTGTGTGAAGCATCCAGGTACTATGGCCATGAGAGGAATGAACCAGCTAATAATTTTGTATTCAGTGCAGATTTTGAATGATGTGGTGTAAGGAAAGCCCTGGGAACACATATTACATAAAGAGGACAGAAAGAGACACAAGCTACCTGCTGATGAAGCAGAGTCCTGGAAAAAAACAGTATCATTTTTAAAAGAATGAGTGAGTGCTGGCACTCAAAGGGGTGAAATCAAGTTTTGCAGTGTCAGCCTTAGCCCTGGCATTACACAGTTTCTGCGTGGCCTTGATTTTGTCCTTTTCATGTAGATTTGGAGTTGTGTTGCCTGCTTCTAAGAAGCACTCAAACGTATGTTGCAGATTTTATGTGTAAAAGACTCCAGGCACCTACCATCTCTCCTATTTCTAACCCAGACCGCAGACAAAAGGGAGTTTGAATCTAAACCCATGCTCCATACAGGTGTAGAAGAGGTTGAATCTGATAAAGGATCCCCTTGGATTTGGGAATAAACATCCAGACTGATGTACCTTGGAATGGGCATCCAGATACATGTAGCTCCTCTCCCAAGAAAGTCTGAATCCAAACTTGTCCTCAGAAAGAGGCCTACCTCACCTAGGTCTACAAAACCTAATTGTTACTACAGGGAGAAAATACCTACTTGGTATCTTGATAGGACCTCACTTTCTCAGTCATTTATTCAGGAAGAGCATGGTTGAGCAGCCAGTGCCTGAGGGCACCAGTGGACATCCACTTCTCAGTTCATGAGCTCAGAGGATATTAAACATTAGCTGGTCCATAAGATGGTCTGGGAAAGCTGAGATCTGCCTTCAAGATTGGCTTTTACCTCGCTACTTATCTGAGCCGGGCAACTCTCCCGGTGTCTGCCAAATTCAGGAAGGAATACGTGGCAGGGTGAACTTGAGACATAACCTGGCTGACTATTGTACCTGAGCTGAGGCTGCTCACCTGTACTCACACAAAAACAGTGGAGGAGCATTGCTTTTTCCAATTGATACAAACAAATTCAGCTGGAGGAAGAAAGCAACTGGGGATACTTTGGCAGTTCAATAAAGCTTGGAGTTATGATAAGGAAATCACAGTGGAGGGAAGTCCTATCCTGTTGCTGACCTCCCTATTATATGAAAGCCATGAAAGAAATGAATATTGTGACAGGGTCATGACTTTGCTTATAACACCTGCATATTAAGTTGTGGGAAAGAATACTGCTGAACGCCTTGGTTTACTTTCACCCTGTTTGCAGCCTTCTATTTTCTGATACCTGCTATAGCTAATACCTGCTTTGCCAAAATATATTACATGCCACACAGAAGATCTTATATCAGCAAATAATGGAATCAAGTTAAAATGCAAGTTTCTCATAATGAACCGAGGCAGCCCATTTCAGCATTAAGTTCAGGTGCTACACTGGGAGAGAAGATAGGCTTGAAGGTATGTTTTAAATTTGATTGCCTGTGAGAAAGCAAATATGTAACTTCAAAATTTCAGGACTACATGCCTGCTTTCTAAAGCTTAAAGCAGTTTCTTTCACAAGGTTTGTAATTGTCAAAGTATTTTCACTAGATTTGCATGCAAATTATGAAATACAAAACCAATTTAGTACAGCAAAGAAAATTATTTCAATCACTAAGGGAAATAAAAGTAACTTTTACTTGGAGTATGAGAAGAAAAGTAAACAAGAGACAAAAAGTACCATCTCTTGATAAATTCCAGTGTTTGGCCTAGAGAAGATTAGCCAAGAGGAAAAAATATTTAAGAATTTATTAATAAAAGATACCAATGCTAAATCTACATGCTGAATAAATTAAGCATTCCTAAGCTTTCACATCTTTATTTGAAGCTTTCCTGATCGAACAGAATAAAAATTTTAGCTTGGACCTTAGGATCCAGTAAGGGTGCAAACTCCTCATTCCAAACTCCACATGGAATAAATTGTCACAGACTAATTTGAGTTGTTTCAGTTGTAGCAGTTTATATTATGTGAAGATTGAGCCCCATATTAGTTGCTCTGTATAGTAGTTTATGACTGCACTTATTTTGAAAACATCAAAACAAGAGATACATGTTAAATAAGCAATGACTAACCATAGACATGATATTCATAGATTATCAGGAAGACATTACAAAAAGCAATTCCATATTGAGGAAAAAGAGTTTAATGAATCTGTATTCTGCTACTTATGTCCAAGCCAATGAATCCCTTTGACGTTCATGTCTCAATTAAAACAGTATTTTAATACTGCAGTTGTATGATAACAAGCTAAGGTGAACAGTTTAACAGTCAACTAAAATCCCTCAACTAAATATGTATCTCAACATACAATGTATGTACCTCATTTGGTTTCCTATTAATATTAGGAAAAAAATACAATTTCCACTATAACAGTAGTTGGTCTTTCTCTTCTTTCTCATGTACATTCACACACATACACAACTTTGAGCAAATAAAAACAGGGTAAAGAGAACTGAAAAATGACTAGGCACTGTCTGTCTTAGAGACCTAGCAAGATATGTTGGAAACAACTATTTTAAAATGTTTAATATGTTAATTCCTAAGGCAACACCACAGTTAATAGTATTTTGATTACAATTAAATATTTTAAAAAGCCTCCTCACTCAATTCCATTTGAGTATCAGGAAATCAGAAGTCCATGGGCTATTTTTGTTAATTCGGCTGGTCACCTTGCAAGCAATAAATGATCCATGGAGAAGAGGTATAATTCCTTCCAAGATTAAGCCTAGCTATGTATCTGACAAAGTCAGATCCAAATAAATGGATTTCTTTGGGTTTGTTTTTTTTTTTTTTGTATAAGCACCAGGAAACTTTTATCATCCAAAACTTTTTGTCTGGGTTAGAACAAAACAATTTTACACTCCTGGATAGAGTTTAGTTATAGAAGTCTAATACCTATATTTTTTTTCAATCTCACTAGACCAAAATAACTCACTTATTTAAATACTTGTTTTGTTTTCTGTTACCTGTTTCTGACTAGATTCTCCATCACACAGTATGATTACATTTTGGTAATTGTTGTAGGTATGTAGGAAAAATATTTCTTTGCACAATACCATCAGTATTTTTCCTGATAGACTGGATAGAGTAGAAGAGGAATGCTGAAGCTGCTTCTGATGATGATTTAAGGAAACACCTTATAAAACACATGGAACAACAAGCAGATTTTAAGAAAATGCGAGGGAGAAAAGATTAGAAAAAAAAAAAAAGAAGAGGGTAATCTGAGAAAATTGTACAATTACTTATAGCAGTAAATTCACAGCAAGAGCAGCTTTAATGCAGCTGACCAGTTTTGTACGGGTCTATCACAGATATAGTACATTAAACATTGTCTTCTACTACTAAATGCTTTGTTGACCAAGAGTAGCATTTAATGCAGGCAAGACCCTCACCTTCATACTAAATTTGTTTTAAGAGAGCATTTCCATACAACTCAAGAGAGATATCATTGTTGTATCATATTTATGCATTGTACAGAACAGCAGAGCCCTGACACCTGTGCCCTACTGCAACAGAAATAAATAACGGGCAGAGTCAGAGCTCCCCAGTCTTTGCTTTGCCATTTCTTTCATCACCACTCTCAACAGGAGCTACTTATTTTTGTGCAGCAAGGAGGGGAAACTGTTTCTCCCACAGGTGAGCAAGCTGAAGGTCCTGACGTTCACCTCTGAATTCAGTTTTACCGCCATCAGGACAGAGAGTCAGAGAGCATTTAGGAAACTTCCATTCTAGTCAACAAGGAATGAGGTAGCATTTGCAATAAACAAATATAAAATTCCAACATATGGACATCAGTCTTAAGAAAGACATACTGTGAACCATCCCTTTAGGCAACTTCTTGACTTGTAAAACCATGCAGAGGTACTCACAGAGAGAGCAAATCATCACCCTATCTCAGTAAAGCAATTAATATCTGTTTTCACTACAGCAATGTCTCAAGATATGTTTCCTAGAACAGTGCTACAATCTGATAAATGTCTGGAGTGCCATATAGAAAGTTCTGATGTGCAAGTGCCCAATCTCCTTAACACAAGCCATCACATAATTTTAGATGCATGTGAACAGAAAACACTGCACTGAGGAGATTTGACTGTATTTGATAAAATGAGCCATGTGTATTTATCAGCCCACAAGTATGCATTGGCTTCCAATGGAAGGAAACCCAAAAAACTGGTGTAGAAAAGAGTTGTCACATGTTCAGGCTACAACTCAGAAAAACTGGGGGACAGGAGCAACCTGCACTTCTTTGAAGTCTACACACAGCCTGTGCACAACTCTGCTTTCCAGCATCACAGTGAGGACAAATTTTTGTCTCTCCATTTCTTCTTTCTGTTTTGTTGTTAGACACAAAAGCTCTTGAATTGAAGGACTGTCATCATCCCATATACCTGCAACTTTTGGCCCAATCATGGCCGCATCCCTGCTCTGAGGTGCAGTTCTAGGCAGCATTAGGAGAATCTCACTACGCATGTAGTCCTACAATACAACAAGCACAATCATTCCATGCATGAATTAAGCCTGCATGACAATCAGAAAGTTCAGCTTTTCATTATCTTCTAATACTGAAGCTGATACTCAGTGCAAAATGACAGCAGATTTTCTTTTTCTTTTCGCATGAAGTTTCCATAGGAACATTAAGCACCAGTTCTGAACGTGAAGGTTGTTGTGAATGTATTGAAATATTTTTAAAAGCTCAATATTACAAAGTGCAGTCGCAGGAAGAACTTTTTATTCACTGTTTTCTGATGGCTTTTGTATACTTTCATCATTAATATTTAATCAAACTGTTTGAAAATAGAGTTATACTTTACTGAGATGAATTAGACCAAGTTATTTACCTGCAATTAAAGTGTTAAAATATTAGGAAAAAAAATAAAATCCTAATACAGAACTTTACTATAACTGCAGATTGGTTTAATTTGAAATTTATCTTAAATGTACAATAACTTCTAGAGCTATGAAATTATCACCAAGGTGAGCAGTTTACTTCCCTCTGAAAAGAAACTGAAAATAGAGCTCTTCAGATAAGCAGGAGTTGAAGTGGGACTCGAGTGGTATAAGTCAAAATAAAAACATAAAATGTTGCAAAAAATAATAGATAACTGTCCCTGAAGTCAATGCCTCGGGAAGATGCTAATGAAAAGTACCTCAATGGAAGTGCCATCTTTCATGCAAGGTATGAAAGCTCCTGATCATTGTGTAGTTCTGAGTGACCCTGGGTGATTTTTGCTAATACTGGAGACCTTGGCCCCTGAATTTCTGCTGAACTAATTTGCATTAAATGCATTCTGCACACCTAATTTGTCCTCTAAACTGCTGAACTATTTTGGAGTGCTAACTGTATGTCCCTAAATACGTATTACCCTCCACTATAGGAATCTTTGGAATTCTCTGCCTACATTTCTGTTTTATTAAGTACGCTTCTTATGTTTTTGGGATAAAGGGATCTTCTGAAACAAAAGCTATTAAAAATGAAAGCTTTTAATTTCAGTAAAAAATCTGTGAGACTACCAACTGGATACAAACACAGTAGTCACATATGACAATATGTGTGCAAGGATTTTTAATTCTGAAATTTGTTTAACATTCTCCTTTTGTGTTGGCTGTTTCTTAAAAAGTAAACGGTACCATCTGTATAGACCATCTGAACTGAACTGACCCTGAACAGGAACATGAACAGAATGAACCCACAGATAATCCACAGCACTTTGTCAAGCCTGATGATAGCTAATTTACTTCCAGATAATATGGACAGGCAATTATTACCAGAAAACTTTAATGAACAGAAATTGCGAAGAAGTATCTTAATTTTGCAAGCAAGGAATTTGCTCTGTGGTGAAGTTTTCGGCAATCTGACATGATAAAGAAACAAGTCACAGGGGCTGGTTCTGAAACCAGCATCTGTTTTCCCACTCCTGTCAAAATCATTTACCATTATTTAGTGTGAAGTTTGGCTTGCACATTAGCAGAGCCTATGATACAGGGTATCAGTATATGCCTATGAGAATTGTATACGCTGCACAGACATCTCTTGTGTGCCTGTGTGTCCAGTCCCACATATGTTGCCATTTCCACATATGCTACCAAGAGCAGCAAATAACAATCAAAGAGTGGCAGATGAAGAATAATTACATTTAAGGGATGGGGCAAGAAACTGAAGAAAATCGTAACACATCTAGTTGTCCTTGAAGAGATCTTGGCTTTCCTACTTTGCTTTCATGCTCGCTTGGTCCTCAAAAGCTCCATCCCCACCTCACCTGTTCCAGCATCCTGCCTTTGGGCCCTCTCCCCACCAGGGCTGGTGGAATGATGGGAATTCACTGGTATAACTTGACATCCTAATTTGCTCCAAGTGCTTAGCTGCTGCTGCAAGACCAGCCCATATACTTCTGGAGCTTGTCTCCCCAGCAGGGAAGCCAGGATAACTCGATTTGCTCCTGTCAAGGACAAGGGTGCCAAGCCAAGAGATGTGCTTCAGCTGAGCCCTTGGCACTGAAATCAAGCCTGTGGTTCTGTCATGCCCTTTTTGTTGCTTGGATTCATGAGGACCGCTTCTTCTCCCTGCACAACTAAACTGTACCACCATGGGAGGATTGAACTGTATTTTTAAACAGGCTCCCTGCTGTTCTGTGTCACATTCTTTCTTCTTCTCCTTCCACAGCAATTTCATATATATTATGTTCTAAAACAGAGGGCAAACTCCAAAAATGAGCATCCTGCACACAATTTTCCAATGTTTACAGCCAATTTGCTGCATTCTGCTGTGAATTTCATGACATGAAATTCAGAAAGTATTAATATTGCATTTGATCCCTCCTCCTCTTCCCCTTGTACACATCAGTGCCTATGTACTCACCACATGTAAAGCAAAGGGGAGGTGTCTTCAAATTCCAAAATCTCACTACCTATGCATTTTTACAAAAATTAAACTAACCCTTATTTCATGAAAATGCTGACTCAAGAAAAAAAATAAAATTTTAGGAGGATAGCTGATACTGTTACAACTAAAAAAAGAATTAATGTCTTTAGTCATGTTCAGGGTCTCCATCTAATGCAGAATTTAGACTTATTTATGTTTTATTCCCAACTTTACTTATCAGTCTTTTTGGTAATGCAAAATAAACAGCATGCTAGATTAGCATCTTGCCTTACTCTAAGTATTACCATGTATTTTTTTTTAGTGAGATGCTCTATAAGAGCATAAATGATAATCATTAAAGGTTAAAAAAAAAGTTAAAATTCAAAGGCATCTCTTTGCTTTTAGTTTCTTATTCTTTACCAAACACATACACACCTTCATATATATTTATATATATATATAAAAAAATGGAGGCAGTGAAGTAAAGATTTTCTTTGATTTAATTTCAAGAAAAATGTCAAAAGCAGAGACGCATCCACTATCTCCACTATCCTTTCCTAGACATCAAAGCTATTTTCAACAGAAGGATCTCTGCTCAGCCAAAATTATAGTCTGTTTCCATACTGCAGATGAAGTCTGCAAAAGCTCAGAGAGAAAGGGAGGGGAAAAAAAATCAGTTTTCATGGCCATGTACCAATTTCTACAGGATGAAAGATGAAAGCATTTTTGGTTGAATCAGCCAGTATCTTTTAATTAGGAGAAGCGTTTCCAAAAGTGTCTAGCTGTCTCTAAGAACACAAGTCTCGGTCACTGACTTCAATTTTGCAACAAAAAATTACACCACGACTTAGTGACATCTTTCACAAAAATAGGTCAATTTTTCTTTCATAAAAAATGCAAGAAAACTTGACTTTCAAGTCATTTGGCCTTTTATTATAATATATTACATCCCATGCACTGTCTTGATGACATTTACTATTTCCTATGCAGGATCCCACAGTCTGTATGAGTTGTCCGAAGTTCAAAGAGGGTAATCATTAAAATTTGACATTTATGTCAATGTGTGCACAGGGAGTTTACCTTTTCATTAGCTGCATACTTTTTTTTTTTTTTTTTTTTTTAAAAAAGCTAAATATGAAGTTATGAAAGACTTGNTGTCCGAAGTTCAAAGAGGGTAATCATTAAAATTTGACATTTATGTCAATGTGTGCACAGGGAGTTTACCTTTTCATTAGCTGCATACTTTTTTTTTTTTTTTCTTTTGAAAAAAGCTAAATATGAAGTCATGAAAGACTTGGAGCGATTTTCTGTCATCCAGTTGAGACTAATGGGTAATTCTATATGATCACAACTGAGATTACTGGGTAAAGGAATTGATTAAAGATATTGTTTTTTCTGCTGTTATTTGCTGAGTTGTCAGGAGGTGTTGAGTCATGCTGTGAGAAGTTTGAGTGCTGAATCTTCTGCTGTCATATACAGAAATGTCACGTTATATTACATAGCATGCAGAACCAGGTTAAATAAAAAATTCTTTGTGCATAACACAAAGTAGTTTGGTAAACAAAACCTACCAACTTCACAAATCTGGTTCTCCCTCCAACTGTATGTTATTTTTCCTGCTGATAACCTCTGATTTTTTTCAGTGCGCAAGTCCTAATAGATGTCTTTCTCCAGAGGAACAAACTGATTGGAATACTGCAAGGATATGGGTGTTGTCAGCCAAGCTTTAATAGGTCTTCCTTTTGGTTCAGAAGTGTTTTTTAAGCTCCTCTTCAGAACAAATTGCACGTTACACAATTTCCTTGTTTGGCCAGAGTAAAACAATCTAGCAAACTTCTGCCTCTTGACTCATCACAAAATATTTTTAATAATTGCATTGTGATCTATTGAGGAGACAGAAAGACTGATGCTTATGTGATATCCAGAATCCACGTACAGGCTCAAAGAACAGTTTTTATGCCTGGCCATGGTGTGAAGTCATCTCAAACAGAAATGTATGAATTTTTCTGTGAGTTTTAACTTTGAACAGTTTAGCTGAACTGCAAAGAGCAGAGACAAAACCCCAGGTAGGTCTTTGCTGGCATACAGCTGGCTTCCTGAGTACTCAAGAGGGAAAAGGAGCCACTCCAAGGAAGAAAGTTGCCTGTGGCTCATATGGCTACGAAGGTTGACAGTAGCTCCCCAGGGGCTATGTGGAGCCATAATCTCTCAGAAGAAAAGCATCTTCAGTACCTCCCCTCAAAAGCCTATCTCAGAATGAGACTGGGGACAGGTGAGAGCAAGGTCACCCACACTTCCACTTAGAAACTCTTCCTGCAGGAGTTCAAAGGGAATGGAGGGTGAGAAGATCACCCAGCATTATCAAGACAAACCTTAGTTTGGTTTAACTATAATCTTGTTCTTCTTTAATCCCATGATTAACAGATAGCATAGGCTCTCTACACCCTCATGAGCAATTTTCTGGAGTTTTTTCTATGCTCAGTGGAGGCAGTGAGAGTTATACTCATTGGTTATTTTCTCAGTACTGCAAGTACAACCTACTCATTCATGTGGCAAAGACCACACCATGCAAAAAGTGGATAAATACTTATGAGGAATAGGACAGTCAGTGGTCTCAGTGCACATATTCAGGAGCTTGCATTCAGTAGCTCCCATTCACGCTCATTTAAGTTAAATTTGCATTATACGAGTGAACCTGTGATCAGCAATCAAGTAAGTGAAGTTATATAGCCGGTTATCAATGCCTGTGTCCTCAATTACTGTGACTTTACACTGGGGGTCAAAACCTGACTCTCCACAAATAGTTCTAGGATAATCATTTCAATATGATTTCCTGAAAAGGAAAAGACAACATAAAGTCAATGACAGTGGAAGGAACTGGCTGGACCAGGCTAGTAGATATTATCAGGCAAAACCTATAATATGACAGGCATCTTATTTTAGAGCTTTATGCACATTGTTATTATCTTTATTTAAGAAAATCAATTACGTAATTTTTATCTGAGCTTTCAACTTTTATTATGTTTGAAATAATAAATAGATAATAAAACTACAGAAGAGCTTTAAAATAGCAAACTAGAAGATACAAATAAGACTCTTCAACATATTAATTTTCATCTTCACAGAAAACATAAGAAGGACAACTCTACTTGGTCAAGTTAAAGTGGAAATGTTTACCTTCTAAAATCTTCCAAAAAAAAAAAAAAAAAAATTATTTTTTTTTTTTTANTAAAATAGCAAACTAGAAGATACAAATAAGACTCTTCAACATATTAATTTTCATCTTCACAGAAAACATAAGAAGGACAACTCTACTTGGTCAAGTTAAAGTGGAAATGTTTACCTTCTAAAATCTTCCAAAAAAAAAAAAAAAAGGCAGATTTTCCCCAATTAGATCTGTACAAGTGTCTTTTACATCTGCACTCTGAATTTCCATATTTGCTAATCATTTGGATGCTTAATTTCTCTATTTTCTTATTAATCTGATTCACCTCAGGAGTCAGGGGCCCTTGATAAGTCTATTTCACTCCATAATGCAATTGCATGAAAATATAATTTGGGCCAGTGGATCATGCCCTTACACATTTTTCCATTAATATCTTTAGAAACAAACAATCCAATTTTAGCTATCGTATTTACCTTAAGATCTCTGTTGCATCTATGGTTGAAATACCTATTCTGAGGGTTCTTTTACATTAGTATGTATATGCATATAAGTATGTCAGTAAATGCTCTAAAAGCTGCCCAAAACAGGGAAGGAGTTTTAACAGGTTTGTGGTAGCAGGTAAAGATTTTACTTTGCTCAGCTTCCCTCTGCTTTTTTTACTAACCCTCCTGCAGCTTCTAATGCTGTGCTGACAGCCAGCTTTCAGATTTCTATACATCTCTAAAGACAATTACTGAATTTACCCAATGAACTAGACTAGGAGCATCCTAATAGGTGTGTGAAAGGCTAACAAGCTGGAAGCCTTTAAGGTGGCATCAGTGTCTCATATCTCCTGAAGTCAGTGAGTTGATAAAATTGTTACTAGTTCAAGAAGGCATGCACCCATGGTTTCTCCTTTCAGTCATTCTCTTCAACTAAGGCTAGGTAGTTAATGTCTTGTATCTCAGATGTGGTAAGTGGGCTGAAATGTCAGAATTCACTCCTCAGGAGCTTCACAAACAAGGGGATTTGTGTTGCAAGGAGGACTGAGCTATTAGCAGCAGGATAAATTCTCTCATTCCCAACTCACATATTTATTTACTCCCCTCTCTTCTCTCCCCCCCCCCCCCCCCCTTTTTTTTTTTTTAATAAAGACCGTATTCCCCCCCCTC